>CM075942.1:59453721-59519017 GCA_038030265.1 Corythucha ciliata
TAATCTACATTATGTTTTAGTTTTACCCAACTCTAGTTAAGTTTACTCCAAAGTAAAAAGCTCTCGCTTTTGGTGGGCGGTTTGTTATTGCTAAACTGCCGTTCTTTAAAAAATTAGTATAGGAGAGACGCTCCCTACCCCAATCCTCCTATGCTCCCCACCCGCTCCCTCTCGGAATGAGTTTTTTTCGCGATCGAGCCGGGAAAAGAAGGAAGTGTGTGTGTCTCCTCGAGGAAAGAAGTACAAAAAAACGCCTTCGCTGAAGTTGTCTCAAATCTCAAGGTACCTACTAAAAGTCAGTCTCATTCTCTCTCTTTCCTTTTCCAAAAATTTAGTTAACTCCACTTTCCGGTCTCTCAAAATTTATCAATCGCTCTCCCTATGAAATACAGTCCCCTCTGCTCTCCAGCAACAATCCGTCAATTTGGGGGTATCGGCCCTCCGGCCGCACTGGCCCTCGGGGCCTCCGGCCCTTCGGGCTCAGCCCGATCGCCCACCCCCTGTATCCGCCCCTGGCTCTGTTGGTACATTCCATGAATGAAGAGGCGCTTCCACATCCTTTGGTCTATTTTATTGGCAAGAAGAACAGTTTTTAACGAATGATTCCGAGTCTTTATCGATCTTGGACTACCGGCAATACAACAGGGCAAGAGACCTCATCTCACCGATATCTGGGTGCCCCTCATGCAGCCAGAGAAGAAATTCGTTTCTTAAGCTCTTTGGAATAACTATTCGTTCTCTCCAGAGCAAGATGACCTCTTCAAGAGATAACTCGTCCCGTTTTTCGAAGTAAGTGCTCACAATCTTTTTGTCTGGCCAACCACTTTTTAATGCTCTGGACACAGCCTGAAGCTCCTCGTCAGACCAGATTTTGCGTTTTTAACGGGTTTTCGTGACGGGAACCTCATCCAATTTTAAGTGTAAGACTCATCCGCAACGCTCTTCTAAATCAAATTCTGTACTGTCGGCAACTGGAAGTCTTGACAATAAATCCGTCCGGGTTGTTTTCTCGGCCAGGACTGTGTACCGCCGCATGGGTCTGGGTTCAGGGAGTCGACAAAGAGTAACAAAGAGGTACCTTTACCCCGTGATGTACATTTATTATTGACAGTCTGACTCACCTTTCCCCAGGCCCGACGGCCTGCGGTAGCGTGTACACGAGCTGGCGCGAGGGCTGGTCGCGAGGCTTCGCCCCCCCCCCCTGCACGGATGTGCGTCCCTGACTCTAAGCTGTCCACTCGACTCTGTCCCCCCCTGGGTTTTTATACTAAACCCCCGAGGACATGTTTGTAAAACCCTAATGTCCGTATTTATGAACGATCCTTGACGTTAAGGAACCCTTGAAATTTATTAAAACAGATGTTTTTACTGTCATCAAAACTGTTCTCAACGGTTCCTTGACTCGAGGAAGCTTCAAGTAACGTTCATAAATGCGGGCATAAGTGTTGTGGATAACAAGCAGTTTCCTCAAGGATTTGTTGACGCTATCGGGTCATTCTCTCCCACTCGTTAGGGCGTTACAATCGTGATTACTTGCCAATATGACGACCCATATTATTAATTCTGATATAAGTGTTTACATTGTAATCGTGATTAGTTGTTGATCTTGGTTTAAGAAGTTGGTGAAATCGAGCCTTAGGCCCTTAGGTAGTCAGCGTTCTGGTTTTCTCGTTCCTCGAAAAGTCAAAAACGGCTGTATTGGGAATTCAAGCTATCGGATACGAGGTCTGGCGGATTTTCGGGTGAACTACTAGAAAAAGTACTCTTCTATCAATATGGCCCACAAAAGTGCCGGTTTGAGTGACTATTTTGTATTGTTTTAATGTTGCTTCAACAATTTTTATTTTTGTTGGAGCTAATAGACTTTTTCCATTGCCAAGCATGTAATGATACACAATTACTACATACATTTTATTTTATTTTTCTGTCAGTGCACGTGTGAATCGTCGATCCCGAACAAATTGTTCTGTCTTTGGGTGTCACTCTAGGCCTGCAATACTCAATTTTTTTTTTTCAATTTCATTTTTCAATCAAGAGTGGCGATAATTAAGACGGAAAACATTGTAAACTCCTTAAAAACTGCAAAAACACCATTATTTAGCCCATACGTTGATGGTAAGAGTAGGGCTCTTTTCCGCCATTGCGCCTCGACGCTAGCGCTACAAGTGATAATCTGAATCGCCAATACTATGGAGGAGCACTAGGGGTGCCCTGTTTTGCAATGAACCCGGTGGCTTAGTTGATGGACGGTTTGAAGAGAAATATGGAATGTGTCGGACCGGTTTTGCGCGATATTTTTCACACCCCTCCACACCCCCGTTCTTTAACCGTGCGCCCCGTTCTTTAACGTATTCATGCTAAAAAGAATTAAAAGTCTCAATGAAGTGATGCCCGGGTCGACCCTCCCCCCCCTCCAACATTACTTCTCTAGTCCAGGGACCAACAGGGGTAAAATTTAGTTTCAAATAACGTAATCAAGCCTTTTTTCCCTTTAGCATTTAAATATAAAATAATAATTATAATATCCAATCCTATGAAGCTCGTTATGATATAAAATCACATTCCCAGCAATTTCGCTCCTTCAACCCAACATCCGACCAGGTCAATGTTTGAAAAAGAAAGTAAATATTATGTGGCTAATTTATGCATTACGAAGATGGAGTTTTTCTCTTTTTATCATTCTTTTCTCTTTTTTCTATAATGAAAAAGAACCGAATTAATGCAGCACTGACAGGTTATTATCAAAAGTTAGAATTTACCTTTCGTGGTATTAATGCTTCGGAAGAAAGAAAGGACCAACGTGAACGTGTAATTTTAGAGGAATTAGCTTTTTTTCGTTCCAGCAAATCTAGAAAATAAACGTTTTGAAACGAATTTAAAATGCGTAAAACAACAATTTTTGTTGGGAAATCAATTACAAATTCATTAGCTGAGGACGAACGAATTAGAATTTCTAAATTGACTGCTAGTCGCCAAGCTATATAACCTCTGCAAACTGTGGAATAACGTCATGCCGATTAATTTTACTTTCTTTTTTACCCCTTTCCCACAACGAACACGGAGCACAGCGCCCATTAAGGGAGACTCCTCCGCGGTGTACGTGACTAATAAACGCTGCGCTCAAGTCTCTCAAGATGCCCTACTCGGTAGGCTGTTTAGAATATCAACAAAGCGAGTATATCCGTCATGTAAATCGATATAGCCACCGCGAGATACCTGTTACTCCATTATGTATGCGATTTGGGCGGGAGGAGGGGGGGACTAACGCTGTGTAGAACGTGCTAGAGTGAGTGTGAGGGCTGTTTTTGACGTAATTTAAACAGTGAATTAATTCATGATGAAGCTTATACAATTATTGTTGGATTCTGCTTAATTGAGATTATAAATTTCACGCTCATCGGGAGAATCAGGGTCGGATTTAGGGGACAAGAGGCCCCTAGGCGACGGATTAAGAAGGGTCCCCTTTTTTTACCCAACTACGGAACCAATCCGCTGCATTCACCTGCAGGTGGGCTTACAAAAGCTTAGAAGCTTAGGGTTGATCGGCTGAATCGACACGCCCAGACCAGACCAGTGAGTTCGGCTCTAGCTCTACACGAGAGAGCACGTGACAGCAAGGCCGGAATAGTTGTCACCTGGATTCAAAGAGCCAGAAGCACGAATAGGCTGAAATCAGAAGAACTTGGGTACGCCATGCATCTCTGTGTACGGGTATCACAACATGTCGAGTTTGCATCTGAAATTCAGGCCCTACAAGCTGAAAACACTGTCTCCAAATGATTACTCCCGTTCTCTCCATTTCTTGACGAAGAACAGACGCTTGGGGTGGGCGGCAGACTCATTCAAGCCCAGCTAAACTAGAACATGGTGCACCGTTCTTTTACTGTCAGTGAAATCGCCGCTGGCAGCCTTGGTGTGCGGTTATTATCATCGTTATCTCCTCCATGCAGATCCTCGAGCGACTCAGGCAATAATTCAACGATCATACCAGATCATAGGTTAGCGGTCCCTTCTTTGGAAACGTATCCACAATTGCGTTACATGTCACGAATTCCGGACTCTTCAACTTCATCCAATAACGAGTGACCTGCCAAAGACCAACGCCAGCCTCCAACCACCACCAACCCGACCAACGCGAGCTGCCATTATGGATTAAAAACTACGGACGTTAGGATCTCCAAAGCGTTCATTATGCGTATTCGTGTGCGTGAGAATAAAGGCTGTGCACATCGAGCTCACTACCGACTTATCGACAGCGTGTTTCAAAGCGGTCCTTGACCGGTTCATCGCTCGAAGGGGACTCTGTGAACGGCTTAATTCTGACCGAGGTCCTAACTTCGTCGGCGCGGCGAATGAACAAAAGGCTTTTCTACGATTCTTGAAGGAAAGCGAGCCTGAGATCGGCGACTACCTAGCCTCGAAATCAATGTCTCCATGGATGGGTGGTCTTTGGGAAGCCACAGTCGATAAAACGTCTCCTCTTCAGAAGCGTAGCCAAACACAAACCCACTTACGAAAAACTTTCTACTGTCCTCGCTCGCATAGAAGCTGTACTCAACTGCAGACCGTTATGCCTTCATGTTGAATATGCCGAATTTAACACCAACTTTATAAGTCCGGGGCACTTTCTTGTGGGAAGCCCCCCTAGTGAGTCCCCCCGGCTGGGCCAGCAGGAGCTGGCGAAATTCCACAACGGTGAGTGGGGTAACGTTAACAAGTTCTTAAAAATTACAGCTTGTAGCAATACAAGCCAAAACAATGGTTATTTTTTGGGCTCTGATCAGCCGCAGTTTAGCTACTTTCAAGGAGCGAAACGCTTTCCAAAGGGCGCAAATGACCAGTTCGAACTTTTTTTTTTACGTGGATACGTTTTACGGGAGTATAGGAACCAATTCGGCGGAAGTGGCAAAATGGGTCTCACAGCGCGTGCGCCGCCTAGTGTGGGTAGTGATGGGTGGAGGGTATTGAGGTTGGAATGAGGGATTTCACTAGTGATGAGATAAAGCGCTATTCTTCGATAGCAGTTATAACTGCTACTGCTATTTCCCAATAGCAGTTATTTTAAACTGCTATTGCTATTTTGTTATTCTGCTAATCTTCTCATACCGCTTATGTAGGAATGAAACGATTTCAGTTTAGCAGTAGTAGTAGCAACAACACTGCTACAATTGTTTTACAACGGATATTACTTTTAATAGGCTGCATACTTTATGACAATTATCTGCGTCATTTTATAAAATAAAAATTACTCAATTACAGATTTTTAGGATGAGAACAATCTAATGGACCTCAGAGGCCATAAAATGCACGTGGTAATAGAAACACGATTAACAAATTTGAATTCATCACTTCCTGTGTTTTGGATAGGGAGCGCGTAAAGACAAGACCTCATACAAAAGGCATTGGTAAAGAACAGTAGCAATAGCAATAACGTTCTAGGTTCTACCTCCGCAACGCTGTGAAATAACTTGAATAGCTCTTCAGTGGAATAGCAGTAGCAGTTATAACGTCCTCTCCCCCGTAAAATAATGTCCCCTCGCCAACAATAAGTTATTTCCCCACCAGTCCACCTCACTGCTATCGCTCCCATCATCACCACTGAGTAGAACACATTCAGCGCAACTCTCGTGTGGTTGGAGAGACCCTTTTTTTTTTATCAGTTTCGGGGGAATTAAACAGTGAGAGGGGACATAGCAGTTAAGTAGCAATAGCGTTTTAACAGAATTTCTAATAGCAGTTATAACTGCTACTTGAAAATAACTGCTACGAAATAGCAGTTAAGCTATTTTTGGCTCATCACTAGATTTCACTAAGATCCCAACCAGTAGCGTTCTGAGAAACTGTGATAGGGGCGGGGAGGACGGACCGCCCCGGGGCCCCTTGAAAAGCTTACATGGAGTAATGACGATTTTTAGGTTCTATATTCATGGATGTAGGTAAGTGAAAAGGTGAAAAGATTGAAAGGTTGAACCGTAATTTGGCTCCTTTCTTCGAATTTCAGTCTTTTCCAACGTTGCAATAAGAGATATCAGCAAAGAGTGTGGGCTGAATACTCGATTAGCCCTCAAGAGCGCTTCTGGTAGCTCAAACTTTTGAAAATTCGCGCCTTCTTGAGGAAAATTTGCGGCTAAAAATGGAGAAAAATACACCGTCCTCTGTTTCGTTAGGTCCTAGTAAGCGCACTAAATGTGCTGATCGTCAATGTGCAACTTTGACTTTGAAAAACGTTAATATTCGTGAATAAAACTGCGAGAAAGCACTGATTAATGGTCTAAAATTGATAAAAATAACCATAATTAGCGCGGCCAAAGTTGAGAAAAGTCAAATTTTCAGCTCAAATTGAGAAAAAGTGCTAATTCGCTGCTAAAAATGGGGAAAAATGTTAAAAAATAAAACGTCAATTCATGGCTCAAATTGAGAAAATTCGCGAATTCGTGGGCTAGAATCGATACTGCGCCGCTAAAATTGAGAAAAAGCGTTAGTCCGCGGCTAAACTTGAGGAAAATCACCAATTCACGGCCAAAATTGTGGTAAATTTTCCAACTTGAACACTCTTCTTCGCGCCCTCTGAAGACAATGTTGTGGCTAAAAGTGAGAAAAACGCAAATTCAGGGGCGTACCTAGAAATACTTCCGGAGGGGGCAATTCCGGCAATCCGGTCTACAGCCCACTAAGGACCGGCGGGGGATGGGTGTTGTAATGAATGCACTTCGAATTGCTGGAATATCGAAAAAACTTGGCTGAAAACGGCCTCCCGGAGTGGCAGATCCACCTGTCCCCACTCCCCACTGGGTACGTCACTGAGGCGAATTCATGGATAAGAGTTTAAAAAACACCGCTGATTCAAGGCTAGAACTGTGAAGAAGCGCTAATCTCTAGCTAAAAGTGAAACAAAATTGCTCATGCGGTGCTAAAATGTACAAAAATGCTAATTTGCGGCTTGAAAAAATCAAAATTAGGATAAAGGCTAATTTTTCAGCCTAAATTGTTTTTTAAAAAAGCCTATTCGATACTAAAAACGGAAGAAACCGCAAATTTGCATCTAAAAGTGCGGAAAACACCAATTTGTGGTTAAAGAAACGCAAATTCAGGGGCGTACCTAGAAATCCTTCCGGAGGGGGCGATTCCGGCAGTCCACAGCCTACTATGGACCGGCGGGGGATGGGTGTTGTGATGAATGCCCTTCGAATTGCTGGAATATCGCAAAAACTTGGCTAAAAACAGCCTCCCGGAGAGGTAGATCCACCTGTCCCCCCCCCTCATCCATGGCTATAAGCTAAAAACACCGATTCAAGGGTAGAACTGTGAAGTAGCGCTAATCTATAGCTACAAGTAAAACAAAAATGCTCACGCGGTGCTAAAATGTACAAAACTGCTAATTTGTGGCTTGTAAATATCAAAATTAGGAGAAAGGCTAATTTTTCAGCCTAAATTGTCGAAAAAAGCCAATTCGATACTAAAAATGGAAAAAGCCGCCAATTTGCATCTAAAAGTGCGGAAAACACTAATTTGTGGTTAGAATTGAGAAAATTCGGTAATTCACGGATTAGAAACGCTACTACGCTGCTAAAATTAAGAAAAAGCGCTAATTCACAGAAAAAGTTGAGGAAAATCACTAATTCGCGGCCAAAATTGTCAATAATTCCAATTTGCATCCAAAATTGAAAATACGTCTGAAGGCAATTTTGAAGTTAAAACTGAGGAAAAGCGCTAATTACGACTGAGGAAAGTCGCGAATTCCTGGCGCATTGTGAACAAAAAATGCGATTCGTGGCAAAAATGTGAACAAATCCTGCTATTTTGGCTATTATTGAGGAAAAAACGTAAGAAAAACCTAGTTTTCACATAAACTGAGAACAGTGCCAATTCTCGGCTAAAATATAGAAAAAATTGCTAATTTGCTGCTGAAGAGGAGAAAACCCAACTTGGGGGGGGGGGGCCCACCCCGGGCCCCAATAGGTGTGAAGTGGTTTTGGTTCCACTTCGGGAATAAAATAAAAAGGAAAGATTTTGGTGTTTTTATATTTTTCTAAACATGAAACGCGACTGACTAAAAAGTAGTAAAATAAAATCATATGGCGGGGAATGCCGCCACAACACCCTCCCACAGGGAGAGACTTAGGTCGTACCGAAAGAAAACGTACTCTCGGAGTTCCAAGATGAAAGTTGGGCGATGACGAGTCTTCGTCGCGGAGAATGAAGGCTGGTTTGACGCGATCGATTGAAACGGTGGTTTCCTTGGAGTTAGGTAGACGAACGGTTATAGTTTTGACGTTTTGGTCCCGTTGGGTAACTGAGTAGGGACTTGAGTATCGAGGATGAAACTGCGGGCGGACGCTATCATCACGAATCATGACGTGGGAGCAAGTTTCAAGCTCCTTATAATCAAAAACTCCGGGGTTCGAATGGCGTGAGGTTGGGATAGGACGAATTTCGTTTAAAGATTTTAGTGAGATGATTGATGATCTCCGAAGGGGGTTTTTCCTCAGGTGGGGAGAAGAATTCACCTAGGAGTCTGAGAGATTCGCCGAAAACAAGTGCCGCGGAAGTACACTGAATATCTTCCTTGAAGGCAGATCGTATTCCGAGCAGAACAAGAGGGAGTTTTTCGACCCAATTTTTGTCGGCGTGGCACGTTATTGCTGTCTTGAGTTGACGGTGCAGCCTTTCCACTAGGCCGTTAGCTGCTGGATGGTAACTGGTGGTATGACAGATGTCAATGCCGAAACTTTTCGTTAGAGTGTGGAACAGTGACGAAGTGAACTGGAGGCCACGGTCGGTTGTTACTTTTGAGGGTACGCCGAATCGACTTATCCATGTGGACACGAAGGCATTAGCAACGGTTAAATCCGATGTGTCCGGTAGAGGAGTGACTTCCGGCCAGCGTGTCACTCGGTCGATGCATGTTAGGCAGTATTTCATGCCGCTAGAAGTGGGGAGAGGGCCGATGAGATCCAGGTGGGTGAGCGAGAAACGAGACGTGGGAGTGTCGAAGTGACCGAGTGGCGAGTGGACATGACGCGAGACTTTTGAGCGCTGGCAGGCGAGACAGGAACGTGTCCAAGCCGTAACATCTTTTCTTATCGACGGCCAAACGAATCTATCGACGATGAGTTTTGTGGTCGCGCGAGCACCAGGATGACTGAGGTTGTGAAGTTGCAGGAAAATAGACCGACGTAAACGTGTAGGAACGAAGGCACGAGGACGACCAGTTGAAGTATCGCAAACGATTTCGATGTTTGTTCCGGGGACCGTGAGTTTCTCAAGATTGAGAAATCATCAAGAATCATTTGCGCTGAACAGGAGGCAATTTGTCGAGTTTTTGAGTGAAAACGAATGTGAGGGGTTTGTGGTCGGTGAAAACAGTGAAAACTTGACCTTCGAGAAAATGGTGAAAATGATGGATCGCTTCGTACATCGCTAGTAGTTCGCGATAGTAAACGGGCCATCTGCTTGACGAGGGGAAACTTTTTTCGAAAAGAAGCCGAGGGGTTGCCAGGCGTTGTCGACTTTTTGCTGAATGACGGCTCCGACAGCGCGGTTGGAGACGTCCGTAAATATCCTCAGTTCTGCTCCTGTGACGGGGTAAGTGAGTGAGACAGTAGACGTCAACTTGTATTTGCAGGCTTGAAAAGCTTGCTCGAGAGACGGCGTCCAATTGACAGGAGTTGAACATTTTACGTCCGGACCGAGAATGTCATGAAGAGGGGCTTGTATTTCAGCTGCCATCGGTACGAGTCTTCTGTAAAAGTTTAGCATGCCAAGGAAACGTCGGAGACATTGGACATCGGACGGTTGGGTGAACGATTGAATTGCTGAGATGCGATCTGGAGGGGGAGAAATACCGTCGGAAGAAATACGATAGCCGAGAAACGTGACTTCATTAACGGCAAAGATGCTTTTTGAAGTGTTGATGACAACGCCGTAGTGGGACAGGCGTTTGAAAAGTGCCTCGAGGTGAGCTGCGTGTTCTTCCGGGGATCGCGAAAAAATAAGAATATCGTCGATGTAGACGTAGCAGAAATCGAGCCCACGGGTTACTTCGTCCATAAAACGCTGAAACGTCTGAGCGGCGTTTCGCAAGCCGAAGCACATAAATGGAAACTCGAATAAACCGAATGGGGTTGAAATTGCTGTTTTACAGATGTCGGACGAGTGAACAGGGATTTGTTGGTAGGCTTTAACTAAATCCACAAGCGAAAATATTGAGCTTCCGCTGATGGAATGCGCAAAATCGTGTATGTGTCGAACTGGATAGTGACCGGGTACAGTACGAGCGTTGAGAGCGCGGTAGTCACCGCAAGGTCGCCAGCCACTACCAGTTTTTTTCGGCACGATGTGGAGAGGAGATGCCCAGGGACTGTCCGACGGGCGTGCCGTTCCTTCTTCTAGCATGGCTTCGAATTCTTTTTTGGCAACATTCAAGCGTTCTCCGGTTAAGCGACGAGGACGACAAGGAACGGGAGGACCGGGGGTTGTATTTAAAAAATGATTCGTCGAATGTTTTACTTCACGTGGGAGTCCAGGGGGTCGCGTGATGTCGGGAAAACGGGCTAGTAAATCGGCGAATGGATGTGAGCGGTCAACCGCTTTGACGCTGGTGAATGAGTTAATAGGTTTCGAACAGGTGACGGAAAGACCAGTCGTTCCGTCGACGAGGCAGTGCTTGTTGCAGTCTGGAAGAAGGTGAAAATGAGCGAGAAAATCGGAGCCAATAATCGGGACAGATACGTCGGCAACAATGAAATTCCACGGGAAGTTACGTCGAAGCCCAAGGTCGAGTACGAGAGAAATCGTTCCATACGTGTTGATAGGGGACGTATTCGCAGCGTAGAGGTCGAGAGAGGATTTAGGACGACGGATTTTGAGTAGACGTGCTGGAAAACAACACAAGTCTGATCCCGTATCGAGCAGAAACTGTCGTTTTGAGCGCCGATCAGTGGTGAAAAGGCGGTGCTTTCCAATGCTGCAGTCAGTTGCCGCCGTTACTGGCTGATGTGGTAGTTTTTTGGACGATACGAGCAGGGGGGAACGCATTTCGAAGCGCGTTTGCCGAACTTGGTGTGGTACCAGCAATATCGTGACGAGGGGGGTGATGATGACCTGCTCGAAGACTGTCGGTGTGTCGAAGACTCGCGGGACCGGGATTTACGACTAGTGATTTCACTGAGTTGCGTATCGAGTTTTTGAATTTGACGACGGAGGTTGTCGATTTGGTCGACGAGAGAAGACGTTGTTTCGGCTGGAGGTGTCCATTGCTCCACGTTAGCGATGGGGTTGGTAAAAGGCTGTACCTCCAAGATTTTGTCGGCGATGGTGGCTAGATTACCCATTGGTAGTTCTTGTTGAACTTGCAGAATGGCTTGAACGTGGGGTGGCAAGCGTTGCAACCACAAAGTGCGAATGAGGTTGTCCTGGACAACCGTTTGACCACCCAGGGACCGAAGGCGGCGAAGAAATTGTGAAGGGGTTTCATCGCCAAGCTCTTCCTCCATGAGTAATTGCCGAACCCTTTTCTCTGCCGACATCGAAAGTCGCGCAATGAGCTGCTCTTTGAGCGTCGTGTAAGGAGCCGCGGCCGGTAGGGAAGTCAGAATGTCTTCTACCTCAACTGCGATTTGTTCGTCCAGGTTTGCAACGACATGAAAAAATTTCAAAGTTTCGCGAGTAATGCCAGCGATTGCGAATTGCGCTTCGACTTGGACGAACCAAAGCGATGGACGGTCCCGCCAAAACGGTGGAAGTTTGACACCTATGCTACCGACGAGAGCTTCTGAGTTTGGAGCTTGAGCCATCATTTTTTATTTTATCCGTTTGAGTACGGAGCGTGAGGAGGCTTTCAGAGTCGGGGTCACCAATTGAAGTGGTTTTGGTTCCACTTCGGAAATAAAATAAAAAGGAAAGATTTTGGTGTTTTTACATTTTTCTAAACATGAAACGCGACTGACTAAAAAGTAGTAAAATAAAATCATATGGCGGGGAATGCCGCCACAGGTGCAAGTCCACCAGTGATCCTAACTCAAAAGTCAAAACTGAAGCTCAACTGCCATTTATTACCAGCCAAAAAACGTTGTCTAGGGGGAAAAAAATAGAATTTAGGGGAAGGATTTATAAATTAAAAGGTTTGGTGAAGACTTTCGAGATTGGAATAGTTTGAATTAATTTATTTAATATTTTAAATTATTAGATTTTTGATTTTTAAACAACAATACTTGAACAATATTTTAAATGATCGGAAAAGTTTACTTTTATTTATTAAATTTACAAAAGGAACGTTTACTCGCTTGGCAAGAATTGAGAGGGCTTCGTTGGTTTAACGTTTGTGAACAAGACTCGTTATTTTTTTTCAAAATATTACAATTATAAATATAAAGTGTGCGTGAGTGTTGAAGTTAATTTTAGAAAGAGATTTATACCAAATGCTACAGACAATGAGGATAACGCGGTGATTTTACAAGAATCAATTTTTACAAACAATAAAATGTCTTTACTTATTTTTATTTCAAAGAGGATATTTAATTTAACGAATTATCAATTTTACTCAAATTTTTACTGATTGAATGTAGTTAGCAAAATTAATTTTTAACGAAAAATCTTTATCGAAAAAGGAACCTGAAGGGTCCCGAATAAAAATGGGGAAAAGGCTTGTGTGTCTTAATAAGAAGGCTGTACCGACCTTTTTCGTAAAGCAGCTTGCAGAATGTAAAACTCGTTTATTTGAAAGATTTGAAGTCAGAAGTAACTTATGAAACTCAACAACAATCTTAAAATTGACAGCGTGGAAATCGTATGCAGAATCGCTGGGAGCCCTCAAAAAGCCTCGAGAAGGGCTTTTCCAGGGTTTTTAAATTGTTTCTCCCACCGATTAATTTTTCTATGATTTTCCTATTGGTGGGGAAAGACGCCTGCTCTAAAACACAGGACAGGGGGGACAGGAAGGGGGGGGGGCACTCTTCATTCCTCTTTGATCGGCTCTTCGCCAAGAGGAAGGAAGGCTGGGATTTAAATGTATATTTTTTTCATATTAATGAACGGAATCTTTGGGCTTAATCCTTATTGCCTGTTTACAACCTAATTTTGTCCCATCTCAGAAGAGGAAATTTAAATGGGGTAAAATGTTCCAATACAACGTATTCACGCTAAACTCCGGGTCCGTGGACCTAATTTGTACAGTGAAACAATGTGAAGATTGACATTTTTAGGGACTTTGGTTATTTTGAGCACGAAATTTTCAGTTTGGCTATTTTTATTGGTGTGTGGAATGGTCTATTTGGCCATTTTTGGAGCGCAAATGCCCGGTTTTGCCATAATCAGGGTATAAATACTATAATGTATAGTCAGTTTAAATTATTTATAAGTATTTTTAAGGCATATAAAGTTATTTTCACACTACCACTATGGAAACTGGCAAATATCGCAGCGAAAACACCCGCGTAAAATGCCCTTTATCATACACCTGTAACAAGCCTTTTTTTGGGTGATATTGGGGAATGGGCTTATTACTAGGGGGAATTAAGAAAGTGATTAAAAAGAATAAAACTGATTCATTGACACAGTATAAAGCCTATTATTATACTCGGGGAGGACACACCACGCGGACCTAGGGATCTGACGGGATTACGGAGAGAGCGAGATCAGAGCGCCCCTTCCTTATATCTGTTTTTCGGCACCTATTGGTGGGAAACCCGCTTTTCTCACGCTGAGTTTTGCTGACGCTCCAATATTCGCCCTTTCTCGGCGTCTCGGTGATTTCCGTTTTGGTGCACAGGGGCTGGGGAGGGGTGAGAAATAATTTGTAGTATTGGTAGATTTAAATAGGGATAATAATAATTAAGGATAAGGACTTAAATGGTTTTTGTAAACTAGGAAAAGAGTGAAGTTGCCCCTGCACTTGTGTGTATTCGTTACACTGCCCTCCGGAGTCTGTAGCTGTGCCCCACAGCTTGTTTTGTTTATATTTTCTCTCCGGAGGTTGACGACTTGAAGATGTTGAAGAGAGGAATCGGAATGTGGAGCGTCAGCAGAAGGTTGATGTGAGCGTGACGATGGGGCAACGGGGCGAGTGGGGTTTCTCGTAATGAAGAGATGAAGTGCAGTTCGTAATTAGATTGAGGATGCGGCGGGTGGTGTTGTGATGGTCTCCGCTCAGATCTCGTCCTTCGTCCTCGCTTGGGATTGAACAAGGGTTCGCTGATAGTAGCTGAGGATATTATGGGTAGGATGGCCCGTGTGGTGCGTCATCTCTGAAATGATTACGAGTATATAGTTATTTATCGAAATAAAAAGTAAGTATAGGGTGATTATAGGAACTAATTATTAATACATTATTCCGTTTAGGAAATGTTATTGGCTACGTTATTATTATGATGCAGTTGCAAAGCGCCGCTGAGCGGGTAAAGTTTGTCATTTGGTAGGGTGAGTTTCTTAATTTTATTTATTTACATTTTCGTTAATAATTCGTTTCCTGTTAGAAGGAGAAGATTAAATACATGGTTGTTGAAAACGAAAAATTATAGGACCCGGACTTCAACTCAGCACTTACCGAAAACTAGGAACCAAACGCACATCAGATCCGACTATCCGTACCCGACGAAAATCGTACCCTACGCCACCGTCAGCCCCGGGCAACCAATCCCACTCTCCGGCGCACGAGAACTCATCGTCCCCGCGACAATCAACGGAAAAACGGGACCTCTCCTCCTCGATACTGGGGCAGAGGTCACTCTCGTCCGACCAGAGTTGGTACCTGGCCCATACGAGCCACGGAACGTTAAAATTAAAGGCATTTCGGGGCACACTATCAACGTCCTCGGCAGTAAAACGTTCCACATACAAATCAACAACCATCCTCCCCAAATCGCCGTCGGTTACGTATGTGACCTCCCCGGGGACATTACAGAATCATCGGGTGTGACACTCTCCGAACCTGGGGAGTAACCATCGACATGCTTCGAGGCACCCTAACCATTCAGAACCCTCGTAGCGACCTCCATCCTGTCACACCGACATCACCGCAGCTTCAACATACACCCATGTCTGTTTTCTTCAACGTTGCGAAACAACCTTCAACCCACGCCTATCGAGCAACCACCACCACCCCTCTGACAATACCGCCGAGCTCAATGGTCATCACCCACCTCGCAATGAAGGGCGGAGGAGTCCCGCACTCCAAACTGCCAGCAGACGCTTACGCCGGCACATACGCTCTGCTGCCACGAAAATTGGACAACGTGCTCGTGGCCGCGACATTAACGAAGGCGGAAAATGCGCAAGTAACAACCTCAATAATAAACTACACGCCTGAGCATGTGACCCTGTATAGAAAAATGACCATCGCAGACCTCTATCCCACTGAGGAGAACACCCTCGCCCTAACAAATCATCACATCGTCCAAGCGGTCCAAGCAAACAATAAACTAGAGGAAAACGTCCGAAACCAACTATGCCACGTAGCGGAGCCCCTACGAACTGAAATCATGACTACCCTAAACGAATACGAGGACGTATTATCTTATCCTGGCAGAGAAAAATTAGGAGACACCCATATCATAACTCACCAAATTAACACCAGCGATGCCCCTCCCATCTGCAAACGCCCTTACAGGATACCGGTAGCCCAACAACCAATCATGCAAGCGATTGTCGACGATTACGTCAGGCAAGGCGTAATACGTCAGTCCGACTCGCCGTGGTACTCACCCGCACTCCTAGTTGCCAAAAAATCCTCCGATGGGACCCCGAAATTCAGATTAGTTTTGGACTACCGGGAACTCAACAAAATAACCGTTCCCCAGATCTGGCCTATCCCACGTTTAGACGAAACCCTCGACAAACTTTCAAATTCTAAATTCTTCACCACCCTGGATCTTAACTCCGGGTTCCACCAAGTGCGGATTGACCAGGATAGTATTGCAAAAACAGCCTTCTCTACTCCCAACCATCATTACGAGTTCCTTCGCACACCATTTGGTCTCCGAAACTCGCCTTGTGTGTTCCAGCGGCTAGCCACGGCTCTAATTCAGTCTATAGGCCCCCAAAATGCGATTGCCTACTTGGACGACATCATTCTATTTTCCCCTAACGCCAACGATCACGTTGACTTGTTGAGGCGGACGCTCAAGGCGCTTAGAGAAGCAAATCTAACTCTACAACTATCAAAGTGTCAATTCGCGGCGTCACAAGTCGAATACCTGGGACACATCGTGAGTACCGAAGGAATACGGGCACACCCAAGGATTCTCGCGGGTGTAAAACAATTCCAACGACCAAAAAACCCCAAACAGGTCAAATCTTTTATAGGGCTCTGCTCATTTTATCGACGATTTGTCCCAGGGTTCGCTAAGTTAGCTAAACCCCTAACTTTATTAACCACCCAAGGCCAACCATTCTCTTGGACCGAACAGTGCGAACAGGCTTTCCTCACCCTGAAACAAAATCTATTGACGCCACCCATCTTGAAATTCCCAAATTTTTCTCTTCCCTTCATCCTCACCACCGACGCTTCGACCGACGGACTAGGCGCTGTGCTCTCCCAGCCCATCGAAAGACACGAGCACCCAGTCGGCTACGCTTCGCGCCAACTGAAACCACCCGAATCACGGTATTCGGCGACTGAGCTCGAGCTACTCGCTGTCGTGTGGTCCGTAAAATACTACCGGTGCTACCTGTACGGTAGAACCTTCACCATCCGTACAGACCACTCAGCCTTAAAATGGCTAAAAAAATCATAAGGACTCGAGCTCGAGACTCATGCGCTGGGCGCTTGCTCTGGAGGAGTACGACTACACGGTTGAGTACACACCAGGAAAAACCAACAAGGTCGCCGATGCCCTGAGCCGTCAAGTGAACGCAGCGTCAATTCAAGAAACATCCGACACCTCACCCCAACCAGAGGATACCGACGACACCAGCAACCCCATACAACCCCGATCAACCAGACTAAGACAGAAACCTAGGGTCAATTACAAACAGCTGGCCGGTCTCAATTAGTCAATTCTAAATATAAAAACCACCCCAAATAATCCTCTGAACGCTACCCTTTATAAGCCCCCCCCCCTTAGTAGCCCCCTAATAACAACACAAACCCAATTTATAACATATAACTAATCAAAAAACCCGATCAAAAAAAAAAAAAAAAAAAAAAAAAAAAAAAAAAAAAAAAAAAAAAAAAAAAAAAGCCCTCCCCACCCCCAGAATATGTTTGTTGCAGTTATCATAAGGCTCACAAGACCAACAGTATTATGCCACGATCAGCGAGCAGACGTGGAAGGAGTGTTACCCAATGGGAGACCAGGCCTACTGGCCATTCACCCTCGTTACCTACGCCATTGACCAACCCACGTGCTAGCCAGCCTGTGGCAGGGGAACATGGCGGGATGCGAGTCCACCTTGACCCACCAAATACCCTCACCACAGCTTAAACCAACTCTTAACGGCTGGCTGTATAGCGTGAAAGGGTCCTTCCAGCTAACTCTGCGATGCCTCGGCGACAAAGGTCGACCGAACGTCACAACCATCACCATCAGAGGAATGGGACACCTCCGGGAAGTGGCGTCCTGTGAATTGATTGGAAAAGGCGTTTACGTTGGAGCTAGAGTGGAGGGCGTCACACACCTTCACAGAGGAATAGGTCATCTCATCAGCCCAAATGTCACGTTGGCCCTAAGGGATGACCACAAGGAGCTTCTAAGAAATGCCGACATTCTGGAGCTACAGAACCTCCTTCCGAACGGGACCATAGCGACAAGGGAGGCTATACACTACCTCCAGCTAAGCAACCATCGACGCCACCTCGTCGCTGTCACCGCGGCCGGAGGCATAACATCTCTGGCCATCGCCGTCGCTCTTGGTGCTGGCGGGTTTTGGCTGTGGCGCCTGGGAAAACGCACGTATGGCACAGCTACCCTCGCTAACGTCTTGAACTTGCCAATTCGGATAGCGGAACTAGAACCTCAACTTGCCACCCCAGGACGCTAACCCCCCCCCCTTACGTGTGTTAAACAGTGACTAAGTGAGTGAAGTGTGACAGACAATAGAAAGGTAAAAAACATCCTAACAAAAACTATCACAATCATGTAACTAACCCCCCCCCCCCATGGTAAAGTGACAGTGCCAAACAACCCCAACCAACTATTGAACTAATCCCCCCCCCACATTTTGGTAATGTAATCTAGACCTAAGGCAGAACGACAAACATAGCCTAAGTTTTTAGCAATAAGAAACCTAGACATACAGCAAACCCCCCCCCCCCAACGTTGTAAATAAATAAATTACCCCTAGAATAAGACTAGCTTGTAAGAAATTAGAAATAAGTGAAAACAAAGGACGGACACTAATTTTAAGCAGAATTCCCTAGTATAGGACTATAAAGCACCACTAGCTGTACATGTAAATAAAAACAAACAACCCCTCACCAAAACCTCTCCCACTGTTTATCGAACACTCACCCTAACATTTGTAGTATTGGTAGATTTAAATAGGGATAATAATAATTAAGGATAAGGACTTAATTGGTTTTTGTAAACTAGGAAAAGGGTGAAGTTGCCCCTGCACTTGTGTGTATTCGTTACACACCCAAGCGATATGAATTCATATCTCACGGGTGTGTTATAGGAGGACATCTGATCACTCTAAATTTTGACCTATTTTTGTTAAGCAATAAACGATTTTTGCGAATAAAAATTTGACGCAAATTGAGGAATGTTCTATTGGGCCCCTAAGCAGCTGCCTATAGGCATGAATCCGGGCCTGGGTATGATTGAGTCACTGCGCTTTGCTTCCGCGAACTAGAGGAATCTGTTTTATACGTAGCACTAAGCAGATTTTCTGCGTAAATTATACGAATGTCGGCTATCGGCGCGTGATAAAATGAAAACATCTCCATCCCTCCTTCCTCCTTACTTAATATGCGAATCTCTCAGGTGATATTCCCCAACCATTTGTCCTACTTATCGCCTGCCGCCTCTTACACCTTTCCGAAAAATCCATCTCTCTCCCGTCGTTCACCAATCGTTTTACTAACGCGCACTTTAAGCTGGAAAAACCTGTCACATTCAGGAGAGTATACATCAAATTTCACGAGGGAAAGTCCTCCCCCCCCCCCCAAACCACTACGTCTGCCACCACAGGTCCAGTGAAATGATACGACATCTATCATCAAAATATTATTCGCATGGCAACCTTCGGTTTCGGAATATTGTTCTGGTCTGTGATGTGAGACCGGGGGAAGGGATGGTTCGATTAATTATTTCTCTTTCGCTATTTCCTCCCGGTCTCTAATCCTCTTCGGGAAAATATTATTACTTCGCAGGCTTTCCCCTCGATTATTGTACGAATTAATCGTCTTAAATCCTTGTTTGTTCATATTTTCACAACCAAACTATCGATTTTTTTTTTTTTTTCGCGAGTACAAATCAAACTAAATGAAAGACGGCTTTCAAGAATAATGAAAAGGAGGCTTTCCTTTTTAATTTTTAATGAACTTCGCTGCACATTGCGGCGACTTTTATTTTTTTCTCTCCTGTTATTTTTCAAGTTTTAAATTTTCCTCTTACCGTTACCCCCTTCAACTTCCACCTTCTTTTTTAAGGCTATCTCATCCTTCTTTTCTTTTTTCCTCTTTCTTCAACAACTCCGGGCTGGCGAGATGTCAAGTTGAGGCTACATCATTCCCTATTCATCGGCTATAAGGCCCTTCTCGGTTGCCGATAGAAACTTTTTTCCTTCTCTATCACTCAGTCGGTCTGTCTCTCTCTTTCCTATCTCGTTTTCTTCTTATACTTTTTATCCTCTCTCCCCTCTCTCTTTTTTTTTTTTTTTTTAGCAAAGTGAAAAAACTGTGGAGCCTGTGCTCAGTCATCCTGGTTGGTGGGGGGGGGGGGGCTTGGTTGAATACCATCAGGGGTGTTAAAGTATGAAAGCAATGGAAGCATTGTATTCTTGTGTTCGATTAATTACTCCCCGCCCTTTTCCGCACTCTCACAAACCTTATTCTCATTTCCGTTTCTCTTGTGACTCATTGTTTTGGAACTGAGGAACGTGAAGAAAGAGGGATCAAGAAAAAAGAAGGAAATATGTTGGAGGGAAGGGGCAGGGAGGGGTCATGATGTATGAACTTGGAAAAAGGGTTTTACGTTTGTTTACAGGTGTGAAATGTTTCCAACGAGGGTGACCCGGGAAGAATGCCTGTTTCGGCCATCTTTTTGCCATTTCACTTGCAGTGCAGCCCCTGTTACAAACACTTTTTTTCTCTTTTTTTTTTCTTCAGAGGATTCACCGCCGACAGTACTGGTCCGACTACCATCTGGGTCGGCATCGTCGGAGCCCAACGGGGTTCTGGCGGTATTTCCAGGGTCGATACTACACTTGGAATGCCTGTTTTCAAGAAAAATTGGCAATCCAGAATGGACGTGGACATCGCCGTATCGGAGTTATTTGACTGGTAAGAAACATTGAAACTCAATTTTATGTATCGGTGAATGCGATAAAAATACATCAACGCTTGGCTTCTGAGCAATTATGCAGCGTATTCCCTGCCTACACACTGTATCATTGCTGGCCTGCTCAAAGTTCATGCTCTTCGGCCGAAAGTGCAGTTCCTGAAGAATAAAATGTTCCTCCAATGGCGTGGTTTGAGGAATTTAGAGGAATTGAACGCGTCGGTGAAGAAACCATCTGCCGACTGAACGAGCCCGTGCTCCGTTCTTCCGATCGTATTTTCTTTGGCCACCTGGGTTTTCAACGTTGTCCGATTTGACCCGTACGCGATTCATAATGGGTCTCTTAGTAATGACCAAATGATGAGAAATGCGGCTGGTCTCAGCCCAAACCAGCCCACGGATGGAATTCGTAATAGTTAAAATTGAAGAAAGTGTTCGTTTTTTCAACGCGTATCAGCAATTTTGTCACATTTATGTGAGTGTTAGCGCTTTTTCCCGATTTTATCAGCGAATCAGCGATTTTTCTCAATATTATTCTTCAATAATAGCTAAAATTGGTAATTCACGGCTAAAATGGGGAAAATCTTATAGCTATAAATGTAATAAAATCGCTAATTCATAGCCAAAATTACGAGCAAATGCTAATTCACAGCTGAAAATAATACGCTGAAATTGTGGGAGATTGAGAATAAGCGCTGATTTGGGGCCAATAATGAGAAAAAGTGCCAACTCATGGCCAAATGTAAAATAATCTCGAAAAAGCTTCAATCCCTTGGCTAAATTTTCTAAATGCTCCGTGCATCCGTGCTAATTCGTTGCTAAATGTGAATACACACACATCGCCTATTCGCTGGTAATGTAGAGAAAAAGAGCTAAGTCATGGCGTAAATTGAGAAAATCGTTTATTCGCGGCTAAACTTGAGAAAAAGTGCTATCTCATGGTCAAATGTGAAATAATTTCGAAAAGGCTAAATTACAGTAAATGGATAATTTCAGGGCATCCAAATTCACAGCCAAAATTGAGAAAATTCATGGTTCCAACAAGAACGACCAGTTCGTTTCCGAGATCTCATGATCTTATAGGAAAGAAAGCATTCCTGAGAAGTTCGCATGATGTCTGGTACTGAGGAGTCTCACGAAATTGAAATTTTTACGGAGCGTTGGCTTTTTAGGGGCTTTTGGATTTAAAAAAAAAAATTGTTTTTTGTTAGTCAAATCTATGAAATTGATCGTTTCAACTATCCAACCCCACGAAATTGTGTTCTTAGCCAGCCGAAAACCCGCATTAGGATTTTTAGCAAGCCCAAAACCCACTAAATTAGGGTTTTTTAGTTCGTCAACTGGAAATAAACCGTGAAATTAGCGTTTCATTGAGCCAAGATCCGCAAAATTGGTTCTATACAGGGTGGAACAGGATAAGTGTGACAAAAAAAATTGGGTGAAAGTAGGCCTCATTTGTGATCGAAAACACCCTTGTACCATGGTCCGAAAATCAAAACCCTACGAGATATGATTTTTCTAACGTTTTTTATGACTCACGTCACTTTTCTTAACTAAATGGGAATAACTCAGTTTCCAGCTGACATTTTGCAACTTTTGATGACAGATTCGGAAACAGCATATTTTTTTCTGTCAGGGTTAGCCATTTACGATAAAATTCAACCATTTTCTGGGGGCTCTTGAGCTGCTCAAAGTTTTGCGAATCGAGGATTTCTAATTTTTCAAAAAAGTCAACCCCCGCTTTTCTTTTCGAAATTTGAGCGCACCGACATCCCATGGGTCGGAAAAACTTCATCAATGTGTCCTTTTTGAAATTACTCATGAACGTATTTTTAGTTAATCAGTGATTTTTCGGCAGAAATGACCATTTCTTGGAAAAAATAATGGTTTTTCTCTTCAAAATCGCTTGTTTCGACCTACAACATTTGAACGAGCTTTGTGTTTTTTAGCATGATTGACGTCATTAAAGCATCATCCAAAGTTTTCCCTTGAACGGGGCGGACTGTACGCCTGTCAAAGTCCAAAAAATGTCGCTCCCGCAGCTAGCTGTCGGAAAGAGTGCATTTCTCTACTGCGAATTTCGAATCGGAAATTGGTAACAACAAGTGGAGTCATTAAGTGCACTAATTTCGTCAAATAACAGCTAAACACGCCGAAATTCGCAGTAGTGAAATGCACCCTTGCCGACAGCCAGCTGCCGGAGCGACAGTTTTTGATATTTTGGTAGGAGTGCGCATTCCGGTCGGTTCGAAGGAAAACTTTGGATAAGGCTTTTTAGCATGTTTTGAATCACAAAGCTCGTTCAAATTGGGTTGGTCAAAACAAGCGATTTTTTAAGAGAAAAATCATTCTTTTTTTTCCAAGAAATGGCCTTTCTGCCGAAAACTCGCTGAAGAACTAAAAAAACGTTCATGAGTAATTTTAAAAAGGAAAAATTGTAGAAGTTTTTCCGACCCATGGGATGTCGATACGCTTAGATTTAGTGTAGAGAAGTGGAGGCTGAATTTTTTGAAAAATTAGAGATCCACGATTTGCAAAACTTTGAGCATCTCTCAAGCCCACAGAAAATAGTTGAATTTTATCGAAAATGGCTATTCCTGTCAGAAAAAAGTGTGCTCTTTCCAAATCCATCGTCAAAAGTTGCAAATGTCAGCTGTAAACTGATCTATTCTCATTTAGTTAAGAAAAGTGATGCAAGCCTCAAAAAACGTTTAAAAAATCATATCTCGTAGGATTTTGATTTTCGGGCCATGGTTTATAGGGTGTTTTCGATCGCAAATGAGGCCTATTTTCACCCAATTTTTTTTGTCACACTTATCCTGTTCCACCCTGTATAGAACAAACTGAAACCCAATTTTGCGTTTTAATGAGTACAGAAATCACGAAAATGCTTCTTTTAGGCGCGGCGCGAACGCGGAGGGTCCCACGCATGTGTCAAACCCTGAAAACCTCTTCAAACCGCTGCTGCGTAGAAACCGAATAGTTATCGCTTTTCGCCCCTCGCCCTCTTGAGCCGCGCGAACCACGTTTGTGTGAAACGATCCTTAAGCCGGCTTCACATGTGATCTGAAAAAACCTCAGTTTTCGAGCTGTATCCAACGAAATATAATTAATTCAAACGCGGGTTGCTCATTGATTGGCTGCAGATCAAAGCTCAACATGTCACAGCTCGCATGTGAAGGCGGCTTTAGTGTGGTAAAACCACGTAATTGTGTGGTTTGGATTCATAAAAAACCACGAAATTTTGGATTTTCTAGCAATTGAAATCCGAGATGTTTTATTTTTTAGTGAGCCAGACAAGCGAACATATATTTTTTTTTTTTTTATGGCAAGAGAAATCCACAGAATTTGGTTTTAAATTAGGCAACCCCGCGAAATTGTTTATAAGCGGGAGGATATGTTTGTTTAGTTAGGGTCGGTACAGTGAGGGTATTGGTTGTTCTTATTTTTTAATTGTGATTGTCGTTATAACCAAAAATGTCAGCTCAGAAGCGACAGTGAGAAGTCGCTTCGATGGAACTAAAAGAAAATAGTTTTTTGTGTCAAGATAATGTACGAGAGTATTGTTAATGATTTTTCTCTTGACCTACGAAGAAAGTGGCTATTTTCACCATGGCAACCTCACCACGAAATAAAATATTTAGTCTCAGCGTGTTATTTTTTGCTTACTTTACGTCACGGAGAGAACGAAACTATACTTTTCGTCACTGCTAGGAGTGATGTAATAGTATATTACACGACAAGTGAGGAAAGTAGAATTTTGCACGCGAGGTTTGTTTGGCTCACGAGGCGCAGCCGAGTGAGCTGAAAAAAAAAGAGCGAGGCAATTCTACTCTCTCACGAGTTATGTACGCTAATTTTTCGCGTGGCTAGCTTTTGACATAAGCCTAATAAAAACAGAGCCAATTTTCATTCGTGTGCAATTGATAACGCTCGGTCAACTTCATTATTATATTATATTATTTTAATTTTATTCATTAATATTATATTATATTATTATTCATTATTTTTTTTTACAATCATGTGATGAAAAGATCAAAATATAATAATATTCAACATCCTCTCCTCGAAGTGCCGAGCTACTCATCCGCTCCTGACGTTTTTATTATTTGGTCGAGGTGTCACTTCCACGGTTTAGCGAACCTCACAAATCTTCCGTAGAAGTTAAGAAATCCCGTGAAAGCTCGAACCTCACTAACATTTTTAGGCCTTGGCATTGTACGGACTGCCTCAGTTTTCGTTTCGTCCTTTGAAATGCCCTCCCTTGTAATTTTGTGGCCCAAATACGCGATTTCTTTTTTGAAAAATTCACACTTCTTAAAATTTAGCCGGAAACCCACTTCACTCAGACGTTGCAGAACCATTCTTAAGTTGGAAAAATGTTCGTCTCTAGTGCGCCCGTTACGATTAAATCGTCTAAAAAGTTGCGAACCCCTGGAACGCCCTGTATACATTTCTCCACGACCCTTTGAAAAATTGCTACAGCTGGCTTGGTACCAAATGGAAGTCTATTCGCTTTGTAAACCCCTCGATGAGTTGACCATGCCAACAGCAACTTGCTGTCATCGTCAAGTTCTAAATGGTTATACGCTTGACGCAAATCCAGTTTAGTGAATTGTTGACCACCTTGCAAATTAAACCACAGGTCTTCCACGTGAGGTAACGGATACTGTACGTCTTCTAGGTACTTGTTAACAGTTATCTTGTAGTTTGCACACAACCGTATTGACTTGCCATCCGACTTTAGCACAGGCACCAGAGATGTACCCCAGGGGCTATAATTAACTTTTTCAATCATCCCCTCGGCTTCCAAACGGTCAAGTTCATCATCTACCAGTTTCTTAAAAGCAAACGGAATTTGACGGGGCTTCAAGCACTTAGGCTTAGCTTCGCTGCTCACTTTCAATTGAATTTTTTCATACTTGTACAAGCCTACTCCATCTTGAAAAACGCTAGCAAACTCCCGAGACAAACTCTCCTGCAACCGCTCATTTTCCGTCTCTGTCTGTACTTCCGCTATGTTAAAGACGTCGTTATCAAATTCTTTCAACCAGTCTCTACCCAATAGATGTTTGGAGCTTTTCGGTACGACGTATAAATGACCGTAACGCATCTTCCCTTTCCACTCGACCTGGACCGACAGCTCACCTTAACAGCCTCACTATCTCTCCCGAAAAGCTCTTCAATTTAATTGTCGATGGAGACAACGATAAGAACGAAAGTTTCTTTCGAGCGGTGATTGGGCTGACTGAGTTTAACCCTTCTAATGAACGCATGTCAACTAAATTTGTCTCCTCTTCATCGACACACGCTTCAGTCTCATTAACAGAGGTTTTGGACTTGCAAACTACTGCCAAATGACCCTGTTTCTTGCATTTTCTGCATCGGTAACTCTTATAGCGACAATCAGAAAAAGAATGGTTACCTTTGCCACAATGAACGCAAGTAGCAAGGCTCCCATCTTGCTTTCGATTCAATTTACCGATCGCGTTAGTGCCCTCAGTGACTTGAAAGACGCCGGCGCCCGATTCTCTCACCGTTTGCACTGGCCGACGCTTTTCATTCGATTCTTTCTTCAAAGTCAGCTCGTAGAGTTCCAACAAACGTTTTTCCCTTGGATCCTCCTCGCACAGTCTATCTAAAATTGATGACTGGATCATGCCACAAACGAACTTTTTTTTAACGCAAAATCTAATCGCCCTCCAAATTTGCACTCTGCCGCGCCCTTCTTTACCCGAACGAACCACTGAGCCACTGGTTCGTCTATTTCTTGATTCATTCGGTAGAATTCAATGCGCTTCCTGAAAACAGAAACGGTTACCGAAAACTGCCGCGACATAATTGAGCATATTTCATCGAATGTTTTTTGTGATGGAAGCTCCGGATCACACAAATTACGTAAATACTCATAAGCTTCGGTCCCCATGACCGTGATAAAAACTCTTCTTCTACTGCATTTACTATGAAAAATTCCTTTAACCTCTCTTCATAAATCTTCCAGTCATCTCCATTTATTGAAAACTCCGGTAAACTTCCAAGATTTAACGATCAGAAAGTAAATACTGTGGAGATGTCCGGAGAAGTCATTCTATTAGGAGACAGCATCCTTGCCGCGGCCGCTCTCTTCTTTGGCTTCATCCTCGTCGTCAAAATGTTATGTCCTAAAATAAGAACAACTTTGTACGAACGAAAACTAAGAAAAACGAGGAGAACATGTCCGATAAATGATTTTTTCTCAAAACAAAGGTCAGATTTGTGCTTCTCACACCAAGAAATAGCCAGGTTTTCATTTTCTGATTCGTGACTGCGTTAAAAATTATTCGCCACAGATTTACATAGTAATCTAAATCTAGTTGTTTCTTGGCATGAAAAACGCGAGTATGACCTTTGTTTTGAAGGTAAATCATTTTCCAGGCCTGCTCTTCCCGTAGCGGAATAATATTTTCGGTATTAAACTCGAAACAATTGGTCCTGGAATTTTGTAACTATTTTGTTAAGATTTTTCGTTCAATTTCCATGCGAATTGACTACAAAGTTGCCGAAAACAAACCTCTTTCACTTCCATGTTACTCACGGGCATTTTTTTGCCATCTTGTATGTGTAGGTCAGAAGTGTTCGAGAAAAAAAATGCGAACTCTGAGAAGCTCGTACAATTTTTTGGCAGCCCAAAAACCAAAATTATTGAGCACTTCTTTTAGTTTCTTCTAAATATCCCGAAAATGAGTTACTTTACAGGGAAATCTTCACTCACAAAACTTGTTGAGCAATAAATTTCTAACAAATTTTGTGTGTAAAGTAGTTTTCCACGATGAATATGGAACGGGCTACAGCTTTTCGAAATTGTTGTTCCAAAATGGTCAAAGGACCTAAAATCACCTGTTTTGGACTGAGTATTGCATTTTGGACTGTTTTCTATTTTTTGATTTTTTGGTATGAAAGAACGAAGACAGACAATTGAAGGAGGATTTTGTATGAAAGAACGAAGACGAATGATTGAAGGAGGATTGAAAAGAGGGACGATTGATGGTTATAGTCGTTGATTGATAAGGGTGGGTAATTGAAGATTAGTCGGTGTGGGCTGAGGGTTGATTATTGATTATGTGCGACCAATAATTTTTTGGATTTAGGGTTATGGAAATGTTGGTGTTTGAGGAATGAAGACTGCGTGATTGATGATTCACGGATTGTGTGGAGGACCACACGATACTTCCATGTTCCCGTTTTTGGCGTTCATCAATAATGCATAAAAAAAAAAAATAATAAACAAGAAAACTTCCATGGCCGTATCAATTTTTTCAGTGCTCCGACGCTTCCGATTTCATGCTGGTTAAAGGGTAACATGGGCGCTCGAGTTTTATTTCATATTTTTCGACTAACGCGCCCATGTTACCCTTTAACCAGCATGAAATCGGAAGCGTTGGAGCAATGAAAAAATTGATACGGCCATGGAAGTTTTCTTGTTTATTTTTATTTTGTTTTTTATTTGTTTTTTGATGAACGCCAAAAACGGGAACATGGAAGTATCGTGTGGTCCTCCACACAATCTATTATAATCATGTGATGAAAAGATCAAAATATAGTATTCAACATGTTGCTTCCCTGATTATTTGTTGTGCATTATCATATCCAGTAAATCTCACATTTCAGGGGAGCATAATGTCCAGTTTTATGGTTTAAACACCCAAACTATTCCACGGTCAGTTTTTCCGCCATGGAGCAAAAGTGGTTCACGGTCTATGATGCTCCCAAAACATTCGGGTTCCGAGGCCCGAATACATTATAGTATTCTGCTTAAGAAGGTAGTCAATCCCTAGAGCACCCATCGTCAGCTTCTAGGCCTATTCGTCATTTGGCTGGCCTTTTTGTCAATATCCTGACTTATCCGTCAATCTCCTGGCCTCCTTGTGAATTTCCGGACTTATTTGACATCGGGGCAATTGACCCACGTTCATCGTCAGCTTCCAGAGTTCTTTCCTAGTTTCTTAGGTTATGTCTCCGGGTGGTTTCTCTCAGAAAACTGGGCATTTCAAAAAACCTGATTTGTTGGATCCTTGATTTTGGAGTATCTTCAGATCCCCCAAATGCTGGACTTACTTTTAGTTTCTCCAGAAACTAATTTGACTTCAAAAACATTGTGATTGCGCAAAAACTCGCGAAAAACTCTGCGATCGTTCGCACAGAGACACGTTGTTTTTGGTACTTTGAATGTTCAGTTTTGGTTTCCTCCCACACTGCAGTTATAGCCATGGGTTTGAAGAATAGAACCCTCTTCATTATTGATAAATAACATAAGGTAGTAATCTAATGCTGTGGGCTGATAGGGGCCGTGGACCCCGATGCTTCACATTATCTCGTTCTTCGTTCAGCGTTGCCTCGTAACGCTGAACTATGTTTATCGTTCAGGCTTGAATATAACTGCATCTCTGGCTTATTAACCCAATAAGCTCATTATAGCGGCACATTCTGAGCGAGACTCTAAACAATAAGCCATTGGATGAAATTCCATTAAACAACAGTCTAAACGCATCCGCTGCAATATCCTCTTTTGAGTGAGTGAATGAATCACAAAATAGTATTTTATTAGCTTTCTACCCTCCAACCTCTTTTCAAATGCCGATAATTTACTTCAGCGACTTTCATGCTCTCCTTACTTCCTTTCCCTTTCACCCCTGAGTTTCATTCTATCCTATCTTTTCCACTGCTTTCACTTCCTGCTCAACCAGTTCTCTTCTTGTCGCTCTTTTTACTGGAGTTGAAGGTTCTGTAAGTGACAAACCCGTTTCAATTTCCTTCCCAGCAGTGGGTAACATCCTGTTTTTTTTTTTTTTTTGTATAAATAAAAGAGTCGTCTGAAGACATGCGTATCCAAATGTGTTCTTTTTTTTATCAGTGCTGCAAAGCTGGAGCCTGTATCCTGCAGCCTTTCGGTGAATTCTTTAACCCCACCCAACCCTTACAAAGTTCTTTGTAGCGTTCTGTTGGTGGAGACTTCGAAATGCTCGTTTGAGCTGTAAATTAAACGTTTAACGAAATGCCACACCCCCTCGGAACGCCACCGCTATTAATTAAAACGAGTTGCATTTCCGGTCTGACCGGCTGGGTTGTTGGTGCGAGATAAAACTCTAAAGGGAACCCTCGGAATGAATACAAAAGGGAATAGTGAAGCTGCCGGAATGTGGTAAAGGGGCCACAGAGAGCGACGATGCTGGGTGCTTGGGGGTTATATAATAGAGAATAGGATGCTGAGGGTTAACAGAGTCCGAGTGATTGGATTGCTGCCGGGCATCCCCTCCCCCCATCCCTTTCTCCTCCAAAACACACAATTTCTCAGACGAGTATATACGGCCGGAATTTGTTGAAGAATGAGGAGAACTCTCTATTGTCCCTAATGAGTCACAATGATTAGCAGATTAGCCTCTTGTTGGCTTAGGGCTTAACTAACAAACCTTCTTCTCCCGAAGTACCCCCGTGCCACCCCACCCTTACTCTAACACTAACTCATTCCAACCAGTTGGGGGGATCCGGTCGCAATCATTCCAGCTCTGTCGGTGGTTGAAGGGAGGGTGGGAGTCAAGATTAATTACTCCCTAAGGGCGAACGGGGGAAATTTAACTGAAACTCTGACTGGCAAGCCCCGAATAAAAGAAATAATATATATATGTATAAAAAAGGAGGATTTCGTGAGAAGTATAGATGAGTATTTTACACAAAAGAGCCTAATTTATGGTTGGTTTGCTTTAAGCCGATGAAAAATTCCCAGGCACTAGGATTTATCGTGGTTCGGACCAACCCTTTTCTCAACTGGGGTAAATGACTTTCACGCATTTGACTTGAAATGCGGCCACTCAGTCATCTTAACTGTGCTTTTATCCCGAGTCCTCTGTGATTTCCTCATTGAGCACTAATTAAAATCTTGTGAAATATCGGTTCGGCACTTGGAAATTATTCGAAGCGGCAAAAGTAAACGTTACAACTCTGATGAAACCCATTAGGCAGCGTTTCCTCCTCATTTAACCCATTTTACAGGGTAGAATATTAAAAATAAATGAACCCACAGTTTTGTTTTGTTTCAAAGATCGTTTAATTCAAAGAAAACAAGGAAATAGTTGGCAGGGGCCAGAAGCAAGAAAGTTTCATATTCGGAGAATACAGTGCCTTCCTCCTATCATCCCTCATCCGTCTAATTTTATTGCGAAAGAAAATGGAAAGAGAGCAGAATGAAGATGCCAGAGGAACCGTGAGTAACTACGCTCGGTGAAAAAGGGGTGAGACAGAGGGTCTCAGGGGTTTTAGCTTGCGTATACACTGTAGAGGGATCGTGGGGGTGAGGGAAGCAATCTTGCCAACGGCATTCCCTTGCGGTTCCTTTCTCTCTCCACAAACATACATGAAGGGTGGGAGAGTAGTGAACACGTTGTTGCAATCGTGACAGATTGCTGGAAAAATTTAAGAAAAGTTCAATTTTTATTATTATTTAAACATTCAACCCTCCTAAAACACGCTCTTTCCATAGGAGTATACCTTACCGTATTATAAGGAACTGTCATGCATGTAATTGCCTATTCTAACGCTACCACCCAAAAAAGGGGGAAAGAAGAGCTGTAAATAATGTTCCACTTTGAAAGCGCGTAAATTAGTCACACTCTTCTAAGAAATTAAACGAAAGAGATATTTAACAACTTAATTAAGGGATTCCGTTACAGAAAATCTTCTAATTAGTAATGCACTACGTGCCCTTTTAATAATAAATTAAACATAAATTCCTTTTTAAAACCCTTTTCGGCAACCATAATGTTTTTTTTCTCAAGGATGATAGCGAAAAAAAAGATGCCATTAGGTGAGAACATAATTTTCCCCTACAAATTATGAACCAACCCAGTTGGCCCGTGCGTTAATCCTTCCCTTTCAGACATTTTCAAAAGCCTGTTTCAAACTGTCAACGGTGTAAAATAAACAGAGCTGGTTTGGTCACCATCGTTGGCACGGACCGTTTATATTTGCTTATAAATAAAGTGAAAGCGGCGCTTTACTTAAATTAAAACAAACAAAAGCTTTCGAAAAATTAGTAAGAGGCGCACCGATTGTGAAAAGAGGCGGGGAGGCTAACGAATGCGAGCAAACACTCTTAACATATTTTCGCTCTTCAGCTCCGAACAACATCGTGTTTTGGCAGCCCCCCCCCCCCGCCTTCGCTATCAAGGACCACACCTCTTTATAAAATGACAATCTAAATCGGAGGAGTAGAGGGGGGGATGTGTGTGCGCTAAAAAAGGACTGGAGGGGGAAGAGATAATTTCAGGAAAATTGGTTAGAGTGAAGAACGTCGAGTATAGTGGTGTGGTAATGAAACCGCAAAACCCATAGAGAGCTCTCACTCCTCGGGGCCTTCATTAGGTGATCATCCAACTAAAAGGTGACGAGCGTGGTAGACGATCCAGGTTTTCGTGGAATATGTTCATTCGAAGATTAATTGAAAATCAGAGTTCGTTCTGGTTGAAAAGTTTAAATTTCCAGAAGTCAAGTCATTATCCGAGAACCGCACTTTTTAAACGTGTGATGGGAGGGGTCTTCGTTGTTATGGGAGTTCCCACTGAGGCCAACTCCAACTGTGTCATACCCAACTGTGTTATCCAGCCAAAAACTGCGCGAATCAAGAAAATCATCTCTTTCCGCAATACTCTGTACAAGAGGAGGTAATGAGGCGCGACACTTTTTCGATATTTCCGCCGTAGGCGATCTCGCTCCCCCATTTTTTGACTAATATCAGCAGTAATCCATGGCGTGAGGTGCTTCCTACATTTCACAACTCTAGAAGAGGGCGCAAAGGTATCCAAGACACCCATGAGTAGGTACGGTGGATAGATCCCACACTCCCAGAGCTACAAGTCTACAAACGAAGGGGCACTAGTACTAACGCTCTAAAGAGCTCCATAAAATCTCCAAAATTGAGCGTTTTTTCGTTGAATTGAGGTTTAGTAAATCTCGGCTTCAAGCAGTCCGAAAAGGTCCGCGTGCGTCCAGCTGCTTTCTTGGACTTCAGACCCCACGCAGTAGCTTGGTGAGGGGGGCGGACCGCGCCGGGCCCCCGAAAAGCTAAAATCCGAAAAAATTTGGATTTTTAGGTTATCCATTTTTTTTTTGAAACAACACCCACGGGTAGGAGGGTTGTCCCCCCCCCCCCGGCACGGAATCCTAGGTGGATTATTGTGCCCCCCCTGGGTCTGTGGATCTAGTCCAGGATTCCCTTCCCTCTGACGAGGTTTAGGAGGTCCTCGGCTAGAGTTTCGCCGGTCGGAGCACCCTCGAGTTGGTCGGCCCCGAAGATGCTAAGCCGGCGGCCCGCGAGCGCCTCACATTCGAACACGATGTGATGGGCGGTCTCGTCTTCTTCCCCACACAGTCTGCACACCGGGGACTCCGTGGTTACCCCGATGCGGTGTAGATGATAACGGAGCTGGCAGAATCCCGTAATAAGGCCTACCACCGTTCTAAGGTCTCTCCGGCTAAGTCGGAGCAATTTGCTCGTAAGCCTCCTGCACGGTCCTTCGACCATGCGCTTACTCTGCTGATGTCCCTCCAGTCTCTGCCAGCGAATAGCCGCCTGGGCATTAACCCACTTGGCTATCGCCATCCTGAAGGTCGATGGCGGGACGCCGAGCGCCGGCTCCGGGCCAGTGAAGTCTCCATTCGAGCCCTCCCTGGCCAAGGAGTCCGCCTGCTCGTTCCCGTAGATACCCTTGTGTCCCGGTACCCATTCAAGGCTTACCTTGTTATCCTGGGCCAGCAGACTAAGGCTTTGGCGTCTGTCCCATACAAGCCCGGAGCTCACTATCAGAGCCGTTAGTGCCTTAATGGCAGCCTGGCTATCCGTGAGGATACGTATATGGGCATTTTGCACGTCCCTACGTATATTCTCAGCAGCACAGGCCTTGATTGCGTAAACTTCGGCTTGGAATACCGAGGTGTATAGCCCCAGAGGTGTAGACAGCCTCCATTCGGGTTCCACCCCGTACACCCCCGCACCAGTCCCGTTATTCGTTTTAGAGCCGTCTGTGAACCACAATCGCTCCTTGTGATTTCTTTTCACTGCCTGCCCCTCACCGTACCCAAGGCGGACGAAGAAGGGACAGCGTTCATCGAGGGTTTTGGGCATGATGTCCGGCATCATGCCCAGCACTGGGTCCCAAACCGTGTCCAGGATCCCAGTGTGGGTCCTCCTAGAATTAAGGCCCCCACCCCTCCATAAACCACCCCATTTATGCCTTAGGGCCAACATTGCCGCCGCCCCCATGATGAAGATGTCAACGGGAGGGAGTCCCGTCAGTATCTCCATCGTTGCAGTAGGAGTGGAGTGCATAGCCCCAGTGACCATTAGGCACGCCAGTCTCTGAACACTAGTGAGGGTATTTCTGGCCCCCATTTGTTCCGCTTTGTGCCACCAGACCACTGAGCAATATGTCAGTGCGGGTCTGACTATCGCCGTATATAGCCATAGGACCTTTTGCGGCCTCAGTCCCCACGTTTTGCCGCAGGCATTTTTCGTCCTCATAAGCAGCATTTTACTCCTGTCGGCAACCCTGTCCAGGTGCTTGTTCCAGGTGAGCGTGGAGTCCAGGGTTACTCCCAGATACTTCACTTCCCTCCGAAGAGATAGCCTGGTATCGTAGAACAGGGGTTCTTTAAAGTCCCCCAAATTCCTCTTTCTAGTGAAGGCCACTAGGTTGGTCTTGTCAGGGTTTACATTCAACCCTTCCTTCCCACACCAGTCCTTCACTATATTCAATGCTGACTGAGTCAAGTCCGACACAACCCCGACATGTCGCCCTCTAATGACGACGACAATGTCGTCCGCGTATCCCTGGACATAGAACCCATTATCAGCCAGCCGCAACAATAAGGAATTGGCCACCATGCCCCACATTCGGGGTGACAACCCCCCCCCCCCTGTGGGCATCCCTTCTTTACAGCCACCTCCAGGGATTCCCCAAGGAGCGTGGCGGTAACTGTTCTGCTTTCAAGCAGCACCCTCAACCACCTACTAATAGTGTCGCAGATGCCATGCCGTCCTGCAGCTTCAATAACCGAGGATATAGAGGTATTGTCAAAGGCAATCTCTATGTCCAGGAAGATTCCCACCGCTAGTTCCTTGTGCTCTAGAGTATCCTCCAGCCTAGTAACCAGCTGGTGTAGTGCCGTTTCGCAGGACTTTCGCTGCTGGTAGGCAAATTGACCTGGGTGTAGTGGCCTCGAAGGAGGCAGCTTTCCCAGATATGCCTATCCACCAGTTTTTCCAACGTCTTCAAAACGAAAGATGTTAGACATGTGGGTCGGTATCGGTACGCCTTAGCCAGTGCATATGACGGGCACCCCGGCTTAGGAATAAACACAACCCGTGCTTTCCGCCACACCTCAGGGATTCTGCCCATTGCCAGGCAAGCCCTGAAGATGCAGTACAGTCGTCTGGCAACCTCTGCCCCCCCCCTCCTGCAGGTGTTTGGGGATTATGCCGTCCGGTCCAGGAGCTTTGAAGGGAAAAAACGAGCCAATGGCCCATTGCACCCTTCCCATTGTGACCACCTCCCTAGCCACATGCCAGTCCACCCTTGTCACCCTCCTTCGCGAGGGCTCCACGGGTGGAATGGACGATACCACCCCCACGGCCCCCGGAAAGTGCACCCCCATCAGAGTCGTCAACGTTTCCGACGCCGTCGTAGTGTAACTACCGTCCACTTTCATCAGTGTGCCAACGGGATTCAGCGGGTCCTTGGAGAGAAGGCGCTGAAGGCGAGCCATCGAGGAGGTATTTTCAGCCTCCTCACAGAATCCCCTCCAGGACGCCCTCTTCGAACTCCTCAGCCCCCGCCGATACTCCGCCAGCTTGGCCCTATAGGCCTCCCACTACCCGTCGCGGACTGCCCGATTAAATAGCCTCCGCGATGCTTTCCTCAACCCCTCGAGCTCCTCATTCCACCAGGGAACCTTCCTGGTCGATGAGCGCGAGCTCAGGGGAGTATTTGCTTGATACGAGGTTACCAGCACCTCCTGCAACTCCTGTGCTGCCCCCTCAATATCGTCACCATCTCGTAGGTCCAGCTCACCCCCAAAACTAAGCCTACCATTTACTTCCTCGGCGAAACCACCCCAATCCATCTTACGAGGGTTGTAGTATGTCTCTTGTATCCTCTCCACCCCCCGGATTTCAATGATGACATACCTGTGGTCCGAGAACGATGGAGCCTCGGACACACTCCAGTTCCTGACCCTACCGGCCAGTAAGGAAGTAGAGAGGGTGAGGTCGAGGACCTCTCTCCTACTTGATGTTACAAAGGTGGGCTTATTGCCCCTGTTCAACACGGATAAATCACTAGTTGCCAGGTACTCAAATAAGGACTCACCTCTGGAGTTTGTGTTGGTGCTGCCCCATGCCAAGTGATGGGCGTTGGCATCCACACCGATAAGCAGTTGTTCGCCATTGCGCCTGCAGGCGTCGACCAGGTTGATCACCTCCATCGGTGGCGGGCCCTGATCGCTGTCTCCAGGGAAGTACGCCGAGGTCGCAACAAGCTGCTCCCTCCTGGTAGGTCAGCCTGACAGCTACCATGTCCCTGAAACAGAACTCGTTAACCGTCAATGCTCTCAATCCGCTTCTAACGTAGATGCATGCACGTGGAGTATCGACAAATCTAGAATAAATTAACTCACCTCCAATGCCGCTCAATCTCGCCACTCTTCCCCTTGAGATCCAAGGTTCCTGAATGAGGGCGACGTCGTAGCTGCCTGCTGCAAGCAGCCGGCAGAGGGTGGCGGATGCCACCCTACTGTGCTGCAGGTTCACCTGAATGACCCGCAGCATCAGAAGAGGAGGCACTCCCCGCCACCTTGAAGTTGACTCTCTGGAATGCGAAGTACGGTTGCCCGTTATCCTTCAGCCACTTCAGAGTGTCCTTGCCGATCCCGAGTACCAGCGTCATTCCCTTGGGGTCCGCCGCACTCGAGATCAATTGCCATCCCTCAGTCGAGTGCCCTTTATTCTGGGTCTCGAAAAGAGGGATGAGTTTCCTTGGGTCAGATTCCCCAACGAGGTATGTGGGCACCCGCACGACCGCCTTGGTGACCTGAACCACTTGCCGGGCAGGTCCAACTCGCAGGTTAGCCCCGTCCCAGAGTTTCATTTCTTTGACGTGGGCCTCCAGCCAGGCTTTCGCCTCGCCATCAGCGCACGTCATATATACCACCCTACCGCTGGCGTAGCTATTTGAGAACTTGGGGCCCTCCCCCTTAGGGCATTTAGAAACGCCCTTCAGGACCTCCCCAAGCACCTTCCTGCCCTCCTCTTCCGACAGCCTGACCCTAAGGTACTCCCCAGGGACGATGGCCATCTTGGTTGACGTAAGAGCCTCCTAAAAGTCTTTATTCCCGCCAGCCGCGGGTGTCTTAGGTCGGGTTCCCTGCCCTTCCTTGGGCCTCTTTAGAACCCTCTTCTGTTCACCCGTTGAGGGCGTAGATTGAGGGGTCCTACCCCGCTTGCACGGTGTTTCCCCACTCAATCCAGGTTTTGGGTGCAAATCACTGTGGCCTTGCCGGGCATCCGTAGACGTCACAGCACCCACCGCGTGTCCCCCAGCACCTGCCCCCTCCGAACCGAACTTATCCCGGGGGGTTCCGGGTATGCCTTCCGCGGCTGCCCTTTCCCTCGCCAGCTTCCTCCTTTGAGCTCCGGAGAGCCTCAACCGAGGAAGCTCCGCCCGAGGGGTTTGTCCCAAGAGACTGCCCCCCTTTGGACTGCCCATTTCATCGTCCCTGACGGTCGTCTCCACGGCCAGTGCAGCCATACCCCCCGTGGGCACTTCCGCGCCCTTGGGGGTTCCTTCTGAGGGGAGGTTCTCCCCCCCCCCTCAGTCGTTGTTGAGTGTTTTTGTAAACAAGGGTCCATAAACGATCCCACGAGCAGCTAGGGAAAGTGTGGTCCACCGCCGGCAGAGCCCCGCATGCCGGGGTAAGCCTAAATACACCAGGGGGTCGGCCGGTACCCTGGGAGTCCGTTTAAGGCGCACTTTACCCTCTGCGCCACGCAAGCCTTAGGCACGGACCGCACACTGTAGCCTTGAGGGAATGAAAGGGAAGGGGGAAAGGTTAATACGAGCGATTTAAGGACTGGGAACGCTCGAATAGCTGGAGAGGTTCTGGTAGGCCACACCATCTTTCGTCCCGGTCTCAGGACGCCTCCTTACCCTTGATTGGTCCACGGGTCCGTATTTTATTCCGGACCACCCCTCAGCCTGGGCGGCTCGCACCGTCCACGCTGAGGGATCCCTCATCCGCCACCCGAAGGACGCGCCCGATAGGAGATCAAGACCCCGTGAGGAAGTCAATCCCTCACCCGGAACTAGTCCGACACGGGAAATTTTTAACTTGCTGACGCGGCAAAAATTGAAAAAATCACTAACACTCGTGATCAGCGAAAAAGCGCTGATTCGTAGTCTCGCGATGCAACTTCCAGACTAAAATTAAGAAAAAATCGCTGATTCACGGCGCATTAAGATTAAAATTGGGCAAAAATTGCAAATTCACAATTGAACTTACGAAAATCCCCTATTCGCGTATAAAAAGAGGAATAGATGCTAATTCACCGCAAAATTAATAGAAAACGCTAAATCACAGCTGAAATTGAAAAAAACTGTCAATTTGCGAATATAAAGCTCAGGAAAATTATTATTTCGTGGATACAAATGAAGGAAATAAACAAGGAAAAAACACTAATTAGCACCGATTCAAATTTGGAAAAATTGATAATTCTCCACTAAAAATGAACAAAAAAATGCTTATTTGCAGCTTAGTTTGAGGAAAACGCCAACTCTTGGCAAAAATTAAGAAAATTCTGTAATGCACGGGCTGGAAACGCTAATACGCTGGTAAAATTGAGAAAAAATTTCCAATTCGCTTCTAAAATTGAGAAACATCAGTTTTCGGAAAAAGTGTGGTGAAATTTCTAATTTAAATACGCGCCCTCCGAAGACAACTTTGTGGCTAAAATTCAGAAAAACGGAAAATTCATGCACGGCTATAAGTAAAAACAACGCTGATTCACGGGCTAGAACTGAGAAGAAGCAATAATCTAGACATAAAAGTAATATAAAATTGCTAATGCGGTGCTAAAATGTAAAAAAACGCTAATTTGCGGGTAATTTTCAGGAAATAAATGTAATTTTGACAAAATTAAGAGATATTAAAGGTTTATTTTAAGCCTAAATTGTGAAAAGTGCTAATTCACAGCTAAAAATGGAAAAAATCGCCAATTTACAGCTAAAATTGTGCAAAACACAAATTCGTGACTGAAATTGAGAGAAAATTCGCTAATTCACAGGTTTGAAAAGCTACTACGCTGCTAAAATTACGAAAAAGCTAAAATTGAGAAAAATTATCCGCGCTGATTCGCGGCTTTTAAAGGCAACTTTTGAGACCGAAATTGAGAAAAAGCGCTAATTTATGGAAATAGGTAAAAAAAACCGCTAATTCACGGGTAAAGCTGAGAAAAATCGTTCATGTATTGCACATGGTGAACCAAGAAAATCCTAATTTGTGAAAAGTTGTCTATTTCGCGGCTAATATTGAGGAAAACATTTAAGAAAAACGCTTATTTTTAGCTAAAACTGAGAAAAGTGTTAATTCCCTGCTGAAAAAATTTGAAAAAATCGCTAATTCGCTGATAAAGTTGACAAAAAGCACTCAATCATAGCTAAAATTGATAAATTCGTGGCTTAAACTGGTCATAAGCTCCCTAATAAAATAGACAGTTTCCTCGTAAAATTGACAATGCCCTCATGCAATCAACCTTTTCCTCATAAAATTGACAATTTCCTCGTAGAGTTGACAATTTTCTTTATAAAATAGACAACATTCTTATAAAATTGACAATTTTCTTAAGACCATTTCCTCGCAAAATAGACGCTTTCCCATAAAATAAACAATTTGTTCACTCTTAAAAATTGATCATTTCCGCATATTATCGGAAATTTATAAAAAAATGTCAAGTTTGGCCAAGAATAACGGTCACAAATTACTGTATTAACAATAATCAGAGAAAGCGCAATAGTCAATCGAGTTATGAGGTAAAATTAATAATTTATAAGAACCAAAAATCAAACTACAGAGTGGATAAGTTATAATTTCTCGTAAAATTGACCGCTTCTGCTTAAAATTGACAATTTTTGCTTCAAATTGACAATTTCTGCTTCAAATTGACAATTTCTGCTTCAAATTGACAATTTCTGCTTCAAATTGAAGATTTTCCACTTCAAATGGACAATTTTCACTTCGAATTCACAATTTTCACTTCGAATTCACAATTTTCACTTCGAATTGACAATTTTCACTTCAAATTGAGAATTTCTACTTCAAATTGACAGTTTCTGCATCGAATTTATAATTTCTACTTCAGATTGAAAATTTATGCTTTAAATTGAGGATTTTCCACTTCAAATGGACAATTTTCACTTCAAATTGACAATTTCTACTTCAAATTGACAATTTTTGCTGTCAATTGACACTTTCAACTTCAAATTGACAAATTCTACTTCAAATTGACACATTTCTCATTAAATTTGCAATGCGCTAATAAAAATGATTTTATTTCAGCGCAAAAGTGGCAATTTTGTTGCCATTGACGCGGCATTTAGCGTAAATTTTACCTTGAAAGTGGCGATTCATGTGAGTGTTTTCCCGAATGTTACTGCGTAATGCTCACCGCGGGACATTTTGCGTAGTTTATTACTCGGTGTGCCCCGCGGCCTTTCGAAAGTGTTTTTGCCCCACAATGTGACGTTATCGCTTAAAGTTTGCCCTTGGCGTGAACTTTCCCATTCAACCCCCCCCCCCCCCCGTCATTCGACGTCAATTTCCCAACGTCAAGTGAGGCCATTCGCGAGAGTTTTTTTGTCCTCTTAATTTGGCATTTCGCGTCTCTCGAGAATTTTGCCCTCGATGTGGTGTTGTTTGGTGTAACTAACCCCCCCCCCCCCGCTGCAATACCAAATTTGTATTTTCACTTGAAATTCGCACCAAGTGTGATATTTCGAGTCAATTGGGCTTATAATTTATTGGCATCTCACGTAAATTCTGCTTTCAATTCTATACAATTCGTCATATATATCTACATATTGCTGTGAATGTGCAGTTTTGCATAGCACATAGACCTGAATGAGGGGCCACACATGCGTCAAATATTCGAGGATGTGCTCTAATTTCCAGTTGGTTAGTTTCTAGATAATGCTAAAAATTAAATAATATTGGTAAATATTTGCCAAATATGAACATATTTACGACGTTACGCTTAAACATTGGCCTAGACACGCTGTTTGAGACACCGTGGCAATGTTTTTTTTTTTTCCTCCCCTTAACTGAGCGCTCGTACTAGTGGCGTAGTGGCCATATTACAATCGATAAAAACGGCTAATACGAGCGACCATGACCCCTGCAGCCCCTCCCACTGTTGGGGAGAAGGGTAGGGATGCTCTGGCTTTCTCACACGAATTCCCATAAAACTCGTGACCAAAAAACATCAAATTTGGAGTTTTTTTTTTTTTTTGACAATGAAACGCTGACTATTGTTATGAATGATGTGTTTTATTGTTTGATTACACACCTAAATGACCCAACGAGAAAAAAGAAAACCGTGACTGTGTTCACCGACCGCATTTCTTACCACACAGTCTATCGGCCGTCACTACGTTCGGATGAGCCGAACTCAAATAAGCCACGTTATTTTGAAGATGGCGAATTTTTTGCTGAGCATGAGCAAAACTATCGCCCAAAGACTCCACTTGTTGTTTCATGCGCATACGCACTTCATCGCGGTCTCTTTCCGCTGCATTCGCCGCCGCTTTTGTGCGAGCCAACTCTTTTTCAAGTTGCGACAATTTCGATCGTAGAGATTTTCGCGACGTGTCGCCGCTCTTTTTGCTCGAAGAAATCTGTCGAGCGCTCTCCTCGCGCAGTGTTTCCAACCGGTTGAACAGTTCGACGACTTGAGTCTTTTTCTCGTGAAACTGTCGGTCGCTTCCTTCCAGCTTGGCCTCGAGTCGACGCACCGACGCTTTCAATTTGGCGGACTCGGCGTTTTCCTGTTCGATTTCTTTGTTATTTTTCGTGATTTTCGCTAGTAGCGCTTGCTTTTCAACAGTCTCAATATTAGACGCATTCTTCAAATCATTGAGCTCTCTCTCCATTCTCGAGTATTTACTGGATAAAGTTTTTATTTCTTGTTTGAGTTTATCAGCAGTACGATCCAGAGAGTTTTTCTCTTTTTTGGACTTGAGAATTTCTTGTTGAACTTGTCCTAATGCTTCCGGAAGAGGATTATACTCGTTGACATAGTGTTTGAACTGAGCGTTTACTTGAACGATTTCCTCCCCCACTTTGGCTCTCATTCTTTCGTTTTGATACTCAAAGACGTCCATTTGACGCCGTTGTTCTTCCGCTGTTTGCTCTGCTTCCAAGTACTTTTTTCGCACATCACTTATAACGTCACTCTGTTCATTGAGAAGAGATCTACGAAACAGTTTTCGTTGCGGAATAATTACGAAAAAAATAATGTAATTTAAAAATACCTCGCCTCTTCAATTTCACTCTGGTTTTCCTTTATTCTCTGGAGTATCATATTCAACTGGTGTTCAAGTTCGTGGGTCTTGTCTTTTGAGCTGAGCAATTTATATTTGTCTAATTCGGTCAATTTCAGCTTTGCGCTCAAATTACTCTCCATTTCTTCCGCCTTGTCGAGTCGCTCCTTGTTCAGACGAACTTGATTTAAAACATCGTCCAAGTCGACCCTAGCCGTTGAAACTTCTTCAACTTTCTCGTTGTAGTCCGTTTTAAGTTTTTCATAATCGTCCTTGAGTGACTCCAATTTTGTTTCTTTGAGCGTTGAAATGGCCGAGCGTGGAAATCTCGACCGGACCGGTGTATTGGAACGGTGGAAAGACATTTTTGTGTGAAAATAAAATAATGAGCTGTGTCGTAATTTTATTGTTTGTTAATTATTTTACCTGAAGATTAATCTATTGCTGAAGTGAACCAGTTCTTGAATAATATGAAGCCCCCCACCCCACCCCACCCAACACAGGAAGTTGATCTCATCGTAATTCGCATCCCCCTTCTCATATTCCTAAAGGGAAATACCCAAATGTTTTATTAAGCCCGGCTTCTAACTTGAACCGCTGCGGTTGACATTAATCTAATTCACATGCAGATGCGTTGGTAGCGAGTAGCTTTCATTAATATTCATAATACGGTTCTCAACATATTCAAGTTTAAAATTGATTTACACTAGAGGGAGGCCAACGTTTTAAAGAGGGACCAACCCTTTCAACATTCCATCACATAGATTTGTTTTTTGTGTTTGTCTCACATGCAGGAATAATCCAATTTGATGCAAAGAAGTTGTAAATGAACACAAAAAAAGGCTTCTACGGATTATCATAACAAAATTGAAAAAGTCTTCTTTAAATCCATTTTCAGTAATAGCTTGATGGAATTAACTTGAACTTTTTAAAGTTAAATACCATGGCACATTTAAAAGATAGGGAAGATCTTTCTAAGTAATCCCATGGCAACAAAGAGATCCGAACGACTGTGTTGGAGGGCGGGAACTGTGATTAAAGATTGCTTTCTGTTTGGACAGCATCTTTTATTGAGCTATTATCGTTACATTAAAACTCAATTTTTTTACGGATAAATCCAAAGAGAGTAGGGCGTTTCTTTTTTTTTTTTCTTTCTTTCTTTTTATTTCATCGACTTGTGTACAATAACCTGTCGAGCGGGGCTATTTATCGCACTTTGAACATTCGTTTTCATATAAATTTAGTCGAATTTATAGCTTAACTTCCTCCCCATCGTTACCCCTTTTTAAAAACGTCCTTGTAAACAGCGAAAACATGAGGCCGCGAATGATGGCAGTGGGAGGGGGGTTGGACGGAGTGCTACCGCCTGTCAAACCCTGTGAGTGATGTCATTTTCTTCCCCCCGCCCTCGAAAAGGTAAATTATGAAGGCAACACGAGTGAAATTTGTTTTTCTCATAACCGTTCACCCCTCACTCTTTCTAGTCGTGATAAAAAAAAAATATATAAGCACAGAGGGAAACTCAGCTTTTGTCAAATTCACCACCGTTTTACATGCCCACATTTTGTGACATTTACAAGCATTTGAATAAACTGTGTGTCCAGCTGGGAAACAGTGGAGTGACTTCATTAAATTGTAAAGCTATACTATCCTCAGTATGAGGAACCTCGAAAATCTTCAAGATAAAATGAGCTCTGTTCGTTTGTCAGTTCCGGACAACTCCGAGCAGCACCGAGAATTTGTAACCTCGCGGTTTATCATCTAGAACAACGCGAAAAAAAATATGAATACTTTCAGTACTGTTGGTGCAGATCCGGACGGCAAACGAGGCGTCCCACTCGTCCTTGAATACGGTTTTACGACTGAATTATCGTGGACGGACACATTTTGTTTGGCATCAAAGTTTTCTCATGAACATGATTGATAGATTCTTGGATGCCAAATATGCTTTGATAGACCGGCGGGGGAGGGCTTTCTATGGCATCGCTGCCGTGCCCGATCCCTGTAGTGAGTATTTGCCCTTGAAACCAAATTCATAATTTCTCACAGGTAATCTTCCATTTTTGGGATTTTGTTGAGAAAGATTGACAGATTCCTGAATGATGGTGGCAGTGCTAGTGATGCGCGAGACCGAGACTTAAGCAGGGTATCCACAGTGCGAGGCAGCTCGCCTCGAATGCCTCGGGACGCATGCTCGGAGTGTGGATACCGGGGTTGCTCGCTGCGAGCCGCTCACCTCGCACCGTGTGACGCGAGGCAGGGGCTTGTCGGTAAAAAGGTACTGCTCAAAGGAGCCTCGGGGTGAGGCGTGCGTTTAGTGGATACCAGCTTAGTTTGCCTCGGAGCGCACACAAAACCGTGACATGGAAAACGAAGAACTTCGTGGTGTAGTTAAATTGTATGAACAGCGTCGTTTATTGTGGGATGCAAAACACCCACAATATTATTGTAGCCGCAGCTCGCGGATTAGAAAGGGTGAACGGACGATAAAGGATGGTTTTCAAAAAGGTATTTGTTTTTAGCTAATTATTTATTATTTTATGTTTATAATGGTAAGTTTGAGGGGGGTTTTGTTTGTGATTTGTTTTATCAACTGACAGGTGTGTGAGGTAAAGTGTTCTTTCTTATAAGGTTGAAGATGGCTGGCAGCAGCTGAAACCGGTCCCGTAATAAAGTGATCTTTACGCGACGTGAACGTCTCTCCTTTTTTTTTTCTGTATGAAACCGTCGTCGCACCTCCGGCCTACGAACTCTTGGTCAGCATGTTAACCCGTTCTTCGAGCGAAAATTGGCCACTACAAACGAGAATGACATTGAACTTCACACGATTGACGACACAAACAATAACAATGATTAACCAGGCAAGCTTGGAAGATTTGAAGAGATTTTATTTTGGCCTCCTCAAAAAGTCGTCAAAGTCCAATCTTGATATCTTCTTTAATAAGAGCTGTATAGACAAGCAGGTTTTCCCCACTCATGCCACGGCAAAGATAAAATTGAAAAACTTTAAATACCCTTCCCAGGCTAAAAAATGTCTAACTAACATTATTAAACAAGAAATACGTTTAAATTATCAACAACGTGACACCTTTCGACACTATTTAAAATATGTACATTGTCGTCTAGCCGGTATGATGCATTCTGTTGAGTTCGACATCTTCGACAGTGCGGTCAGGGGATGCATTTTTGAAAGAATGCGGGAAAAACGCAAACGCCAGATTAATAAATTAAATAGACTTAGCGGTAAAAATATGTTGTTTTTTAAGAAAGGGTTGCACTGCTGTCGGTTGAACCCTGAGGTTAGCAGCCATGATGACTCGTTTGTCACTGCCGTAACCGACTTGGCTGATGAAAGTTTTGTCACATGTTGTGAAAGCCTATACCTCCCTCTGAGGAGGAAACGTTATTTGATTTTGCACCTCGTTTTGTAAATTTAAGCAATACTTCCTTCTCCAAAGAAGAAACTAATGTCCTGGAAAAAGGCCTAAAATTTGTTCCCCAAACAGAAACTATAGCTTTAGGGCATTTCTTGTCATTGGCGTCCTCAATTGATTCAAATGATTCGATAACAGACGATACAAAACGTAGATGTGGTTCCACACTTGTTCGATTAGCGTCAAACGTAAAAGCCAAACCGAGGATGCCTCCCTCGATCAAGGAACTTGGACAAAAATTGAAACTTAATGATCTCATTGTTACCAATAGTGATTAAGGGAGGACCACCGTTGTCCTCTCGAAGTCTGACTACATATTAAAGACGGAAACCTTTCTCGAGGGATGTAAGTCGGTTAACATTGGCTTTGATCCCACTGAAAAAGTCCAGAAGGCATTAAAGCAGAAAATAAAAACATCGCATGTCATACCCGAGGCCAGAAAACGTTTCCTACTCCCCATGAATCCCAGGGCGCCAGAGTTGTATGCTGAGGTCAAGTTGCATAAAGCTGGGTTGCCCATAAGGCCAATTGTTTCTTATATTAATAGCCCAATGTCAGGAATTGAGAAATACTTATGTACGGAATTGAAACGCCTCTTAAATTTCGAAAGAAGTCCTTATGCGATAAAAAAGTCGTTCGAATTGTTCCGCGAACTAGATCAGCTGAATATTGTGAACTCTAGAAAGGTGACACTGATTTCCTTTGACATCAAGAATCTTTATAGCAGCATTCCTGCAATCGAGTGCTTTCGTTTGGTCAACGAAATGCTTTTTCAATGCGTACCTGACAGTGCTGTGCGGCAAGGTTTCTTGGAACTTTTAGATCTTGTGGTTCACAATAATTACTTCCGTTTCAATTATGGCTTCTTTAAGTGTCCTGGCCTTCAGATGGGTTCCCCCCTGTCGCCCCTCCTGGCGGAAATATACATGTTTCACTTTGAGAAGAGGCTGCTCGAGGGCTCACACTCGTTTGGTGACTCAGTGGTATTGTGGAAACGATACGTCGACGACGTGATCTGCGTGATTAATTCCTCGGCATACGATGGCTCGGAGGCACTTCGGACCCTCAACAGCGTGGACAAAAACATTAGTTTCACATTCGAGCAGGAAGAAGGAGGCAATCTATGCTATTTGGACGTGAGAATAAGTAAAACCAACGACGGGGGGTTCTCCTATGATATTTACAGGAAACCGACGACTTCGGATATTTTAGTGCCGAGTGATTCCAGACATCCGTTCTCACAAAAGATGGGAGGCTTAATTTGGTTTCTTGACAGGGCGTTGAAATATCCACTCTCCACCCGGGGACTCCGAAACGAGCTCGCCACTATTAAATACATGGCTCAACGTAATGGCTACACCGCTCTAACGGTCGACGCCCTCCTCAGAAAGCGGCAGAGAAGGCTGGCAGTAGCGAGGTGTTACGTCTCTCCTCCACCTCCACAAGGGAATTTAGACGATCCCGTATCGTACGTGGTTCTTCCGTACCTCGGTGCGGGCATGAGTAAAACCGCCAGGGTTCTCCGGGAAGCTAGCGTCCGGGTCATTTATCGTCCCGTGGGTAACTTACGGGAGCTCATCTCCCATACGAAAGATAGGAAGGCACTCACCGAAAGATCCGGAGTGTACAAAATATAGTGCTCCTGCGGCAAATTCTACATTGGGCAAACGGGACGTCGGTTAAGCACCAGGGCTGTGGAACACGCAAGGGGAAATTCGGAGTTAAGCGTCCATTTGCGAACCACGGGCCTCACTGCCGAAGACTGGGAAGTGTCTCTTCTGCATGGAGTACCAAAAGGCCCTTTAATGTCTTGGCTTGAGATTTTCGAGATTGTGAGGCATCATCAAGCTCGAGGCGAGCATGTGATTAATAGAATCACGGATTTCGAACTCTCACCCTGCCTCTCTGAGTGCACTCGCCTCTTTTCAGTTCCAGTGAGGGACCAGAGGGAAGGGATGACGTGACGGGGGAACGCCGGTGGCGGGCGAAATGGGTCCCACTTCCTGTTTATCATTTATTTGTTCTTGATTCACGGTTCCGGAAGCCTTGCCTTTGCTTTTTGAAGGGGTATGGCTTTTAGCTAATTATTTATTATTTTATGTTTATAATGGTAAGTTTGAGGGGGGTTTTGTTTGTGATTTGTTTTATCAACTGACAGGTTTGTGAGGTAAAGTGTTCTTTCTTATAAGGTTGAAGATGGCTGGCAGCAGCTGAAACCGGTCCCGTAATAAAGTGATCTTTACGCGACGTGAACGTCTCTCCTTTTTTTTTTTTTTTTTTTTCTGTATGAAACCGTCGTCGCACCTCCGGCCTACGAACTCTTGGTCAGCGTATTTGTTTTATTTTTACACAAGAAATTAATAACGCAATAACTGAAATTTTATAATATTTTCGTTGGAGCTTCGCTGGGGATCGGTATGGCGTTAAACTGGCGGAGCCCCGTCCCTTCTGGTCCTTCCCTCGACCCAAGAGGCTTACGAAGAGATAGGATTTTCACCCACCTGGTAAGGTATGTCCTTCGAATGAAGAGTGGGATGGACGACTGCGAGGATCACACCTGTGACCCCAATAGACGGCTCCAGTGCTCGATGGACGACGAAGGTGGGGTTACGACGGATGGCTCTGATACTTGAGGACAAGGACTTATGACGATGGTGGACGACTGTAGTACCCGACGGACGACGAAGGCTATGACAACGGCGGACGATTCAGTTACTCGATGGACGACGAAGACCGGTCGCTCTAGCGACCCCTGAAGATGAAGGCGAATGGTCGCACTAGCGACCCTGTGGACGACGACAATGGTCACACTCGTGACCCGACGCTCGGTGGTAATTCGATGATGGGTGGTCGCACTTGCGACCACGGGTCTCAACGGTAACGCGACGAAGGGTGGTCGCGCTTGTGACCCGACTCACGGCAGTACTTGATGATGGATGGTCGCACTCGTGACCACTGCGAAGGACGAAGACGATGGTCGCACTTGGACCCGACTCACTGTAGTTACTCGATGCTGGATGGTCGCACTTGTGATCACTAACTGAGACACACACTTCACTTTTCCCGGGGACTGGTCGCACTACGGAACCACAGACTTTTCACCTGGGGGTCTCACTCACACCGCGAACTATTAACTCCTGCGAACCTTTAGACCAATACTCTCGGACCCGGCTTGGGGTGAGCTTAACCTCTGACTACCGATTCAACAGAACTCGACGGACACGCTCTCCTTTTGTGTTTCCCCGTGCTCCCTTATATAGGTTCTCTTCTCGCCCCACTCGGATCTCACACCCAAAGGTGCGCGGCTTACTCCCGCTCCCGCAGCTCACGCGAGTTTCTGGAAGGACCCAGAGATAGCAGCTCCGCCATTATCTACCCATTCTCGCTCACGGTTACATTATACCAAAAATCGTCGGAAAAAGATATTGCAAACTTTAAACGAATCGCCAGTAGCAAGGTATCTCAGTGTAAGAGCTAATCTTTCCCTGACAGTAATAGCACTTCACATATAAGTGTCACTTCTTTTCACGGCGGGCTCTATTAGTTGAGCTAAATGTTCGAATTTCGAAATCCTGCTTGTACATTCGTACGAAATTTGGCGCATCTTCTTCAAATCTGAGGTCTTGTAGTAGCCTGTTTCCGTATTCCAACCGATTTCTAAACAATTGTTTGCCCCACCAGCGGGGCCGCCTTTTTTTCTGCCGCTGTTTTTTAATGATCGTAGCCATCACTATGTAGGCAGCGGCTGCCTCTTGAACGGTCTTCCTGGTTGGCGGGGCCGTGTCTACTGCCTACTTTGAAAGGTGGTTCGCGTACTCGCATCGAGCATGCGAGGGTACAATTTAACTCAACAACACATGCCTCACCCCGAGGCAGATGCCGCGAGGCATTCGAGGCGAGCTGCCTCGCACTGTGGATACTATACTTTAAGCATCTCGGTCTCGTACTTAAAAAGTGGGTCTCGGTCTCGTCTTGAATAGGGATGGACTTGGGGAAGTTATATCAATATAATTAGTATACATACAGGGTGTACATAAACTCACTGCACAGCCGAAAACCAGTGATAGGGCTCCTGATTTGTGATCAAAATTACTATTTGCCCTTTTCCAAAATTCCTTGTGGTTTCCGAAATATTTTACATTTTGTGATTTTTTTGCGGCCTCCGGCCAAAAATCATCCGGCATGCCAGCTGCTTGCCAGTGGATTGATCGAATGCTAAAAGTAACTAGCTCTTCTGAAAGAGCACAAAATTTCCTTTAAAATGACGTAATATTCGTTCCAAACAATAGCCCATGACAGGAGTAGGAGCTGTAGATTTCGAAGCGAATCCAGTTTTTATTGTTTTCGCTATATTTTCCAACGCGATGTCCCCAATTTTCTTAAATGGAAAAGTATTTTTGTAATTACAGGGAAAACTGCTCCATCTTGTAAGCTTTCGAATGGTGTCCACCTTTTTATGGTTTCTACCTTTTCTTGCCGGCGTACATGCGATCTTTCTGTTTTTTAATCATTGTAACCTAGTCAAAAAAATTAAGTTTAGCGAAACTGGCGTGAAAATGAGATCTTATAATTTAGGGAGTTTCCTTAAATTGAATGAATGAGCTTCCAATGAAGGTGGATCGAGCCACCTCAGTGAGTGGGGAGGGGATAGGCCTACCGCCATCTTAAATTGTTATCTAGTTTTGACGGATTCAGACGGTATGATCACGAAACTTCAAGCTTTTAGCGTGTGAAATAGATATAATGGCAGGAACTGCACTTCTCCCGTGCGTGGAATGCTCAATCCAGTCAACCATTTTGATTCGGACGTTAACTCGGAATTCATACTGGTAGTTGCTAACGTTGGTAGCATATTAATTATTCACAGACCATACATGTGAGTTCCAACAGTTAGCCCCAACGCGTAAAAGACTCTTCGGCCGACCCTAAAATGTCATCGCTCGTCAACATTTGGCTTCTGAGTGATTTCAGGTGTACCGTCCGCAGGAGCGGAATCTCACGTCAAAATCGAGTAGAAGTAAATCTATCACTGGTCTTAATGGTACACGTATACATGTCATTTGGCCGAAGAAGAGAATGCTGGAACGCTGAACGCATCTTTTCAAGTCTGGCTGCAGTTGTCGTGTGCTGGTCGTTGTGTCTTCTTATACGGCACGCAAAATGTCTTCCTGGTGATTCGTGTTTACTGCAGGACGTCCGGCTGCAGATCAAATTATAGGCAACGATCCAACTTCACGAAGGCGAAGGCGAGTGTCCTGGAACGTATGATTGTTTTGGAAACTCCGGTTGTGATAGTGGCATGCACACTCCCATCTCACATCCCAAGCATTAACACTAGCGTACCCCATAAACGTGGAGCGAATCAGCGTAATCTAAATTGCTGTACATTTTTTGGGTTTAAAGATGGTGGCGACGAATAATATTATGATGAAATTAATTGGCCCTTAAATTGTACGGTATGTTCTATTCATTAGATTTATTGATTTCAAACAATAATTTGATTTTCCAAAAGGTGGCAGGAGGTGATTTACTAATCACGTAAGTCAGACGCACCCTCCACGCACGGGAGGGGTGCAGTTCCATCCATTATCTATTTCACACGCTAAAAGCTTGAAGTTTCGTGATCATACCGTCTGAATCCGTCAAAACTAGATAAATATTTAAGATGGCGGTAGGCCTATCCCCTCCCCACTCACTGAGGTGCCTCGATCCACGTTCATTGAAAGCGCATTCATTCAATTTAAGGAAACTCCCTAAATTAGAAGCTACTAAATAGCCGACAGTGAAAGTTTCTGTACGGGTGTACTGCGCACCCGCATAACCGTCTTGTTTTCTTGTTTCGGTGATGCCAAAGGTACAATATCGAGGCCTCCTCGTCACCGTCGGATTATTTAGCCGCAGTTCACAGAAAAAAAGTGTCACTGACCAACATTTTTGATACACGAACTTCCTCATTGTAGAAAAACTGTGTTGTAGTTTGTTGTCAAACGACAACAACAAATCACATGGAGTACCGGACTCAAATGTTTCTCTGAAACGCCGCCAGATATCGTATCCCTTAGCTACAATCGCCAATCGGTGCCGCAGATTTCCCCCTGTCCATCAGGCGGGAGGGGTGGGGACAGACGTCACCAGCGGTCCTTTACTTCCGATTGCTCACCCTAGAGCAGCAGAGATAGTTAATTTTGAAATTGAAGTTTATGATTTCTCAAAAATCACAACCCAATAATAATGTACTGGGTTCATCGCAAAGGCGGTTGGGACTGCTCGTGACGTAGGTGATGTAGAAAGTTTAGTCACCTTGGTTATTCCTCCTCTATGTCGGGAAATAATCCCTCAAGCGGTATCCAAGGACGCTTCATCAGAAATAGTATTATCTCGCCATAGCAACCACCTCACGTGAGTTTTTCCCGACAACTCGGAATAAGGCCCCGACTCAGGAGTCACAATTACTGAACAATTAGTTAATTTTGGTGGGCGTCTCAGCAAAGGCGGATCATAAGAATTGCCGCTGTAGGCACGAAAAACTTTTGCCGCCCTCTTCTGGAACTTTTGGAGAGAGGAAACGCTTCTTTACTTCTAGCCAACTTATTTATAACTGCTTTGTTTTTCCTGTTCTTGGAATATTAGGGAATAAACTCATTCTATGTCCTAAATGGAGCTGTCGAAGCAAACAAAAGTTTCAACAGCGTTTTTCACGCGTAAAAATAGCCTGCCATCATTTTCCATCAGTCTACCGCACGGCGAAGCTCCAAATCGCAGCAACACCCCCAACCACGGCTACGCCCCAAACCACAGTGTTTCGTCGTGAATAAAAGATCATGGGATGAAAAAGTAAGAAGACCCGCAATTGGGCGAATAGCGTATTTTTATTTAGCCAAAAAAAAAAAAAATAATAATAATAAGAGGGAAAAAGGCGTGTGGCATAAAAAACCCTCGAATACACGTTACATGTGTAAGATAGGACTCTTTTCTTCTATCTCAACAAATCCAATCTGTCAGATGCAGTTTAATACTGTAATTAGGAAATTGAAAAATACAAAAATTACCAAAAATTAAATTAAAATAGCATTTTAAGCTTTAACCTACGACCTACGAGATGGTGACGATATTGAGGGGGCAGCACAGGAGTTGCAGGAGGTGCTGGTAACCTCGTATCAAGCAAATACTCCCCTGAGCTCGCGCTCATCGACCAGGAAGGTTCCCTGGTGGAATGAGGAGCTCGAGGGGTTGAGAAAAGCATCGCGGAGGCTATTTAATCGGGCAGTCCGCGACGGGCAGTGGGAGGCCTATAGGGCCAAGCTGGCGGAGTATCGGCGGGGGCTGAGGAGTTCGAAGAGGGCGTCCTGGAGGGGATTCTGTGAGGAGGCTGAAAATACCTCCTCGGTGGCTCGCCTTCAGCGCCTTCTCTCCAAGGACCCGCTGAATCCCGTTGGCACACTGATGAAAGTGGACGGTAGTTACACTACGACAGCGTCGGAAACGTTGACGACCCTGATGGGGGTGCACTTTCCGGGGGCCGTGGGGGTGGTATCGTCCATTCCACCCGTGGAGCCCTCGCGAAGGAGGGCGACAAGGGTAGACTGGCATGTGGCTAGGGAGGTGGTCACAATGGGAAGGGTACAATGGGCCATCTGCTCGTTTTCGGAATCTTCCTGGACATAGAGGGTGCCTTTGACAATACCTCTATATCCTCGGTTATTGAAGCTGCAGGACGGCATGGCATCTGCGACACTATTAGTAGGTGGTTGAGGGTGCTGCTTGAAAGCAGAACAGTTACCGCCACGCTCCTTGGGGAATCCCTGGAGGTGGCTGTAAAGAAGGGATGCTCACAGGGGGGGGGGGTTTGTCACCCCGAATGTGGGGCATGGTGGCCAATTCCTTATTGGTGCGGTGAAAGACTGTGTTGCAAGAGTCTAGCGAGTCTTGCAAAAAGAAGTTCTGCTTTCAAAAATCGAATTTTGTGGGTTTTGCTCTTCCAAGAACTCATTTTGCTGATTTGGCTCCTTTAAAACCTAGTTTTGGCGATTTTTGCATCATCAAAAACAAATTTTCGTGACTTTAGCTCTTTATTTGTTCTAGGAAGAAAAAGAAGGACTGAAGAAGGGGAGAAGGTTTTAGGTTGATTCCAAAAAGAACGACATTTTGTGATTTTGGATTTTTCTAACCCCAATTTTACCGGAAATTTTCAGTCTGCCATAACAAAAGTCTCAGAATTGGCACCTTCAAAATCCAATTTCACAGATTCTTGCCATTTTGAACCCCGCAATTTCGCGAATTCACCCGTTATTAAATACCAAATTACGTAGTTTTAGCTCTTATTGAAATCAGTTTTTTACAGATTTGGCTCTTCAGAAAACTTATTTCGCTCTTTTCAAACCCCAAGTCCTGGATTTGGCTCAATTCAACCCCAAATATAAATGCCCCAATTTTTGTGTATTTAAACTCTTTCAAAACGTAATTTCGTGAATTTGGCTCCTTCAAAAACTCACAGATGTTTGCCATATAAATACAAACGTGAGTTTGGCTCTTTCTGAAATCTGTTCCACGGGTTCGGCCATTTATAAAAACTAATTAGTCGAAAAACGAAAAAATCAAATTTCGTGATTTTGGCGCTCAACCATATTTTCGCTCTTCCACAACCAAATGTCACCGATTTTGCCCCTTTGATACCAAACTTCACGGATTTTAGCCGTTTAAATTTCCAGCCATTCTAATTTCGCGCATTTTCATTATTTAAAAACAAAAAACAAAAAAAACAAACAATTTTTGTGATCTTTGTTCTTTTTGGAATCAGTTATACAGATTTCGCTGTTTCGAAAACCAAATGTTGCTCTTTCAAAAAAGAAATTCACGGATTTGGCTGGTTCAAATACCAAATTTCGTAATTTCGGCCATCGGCTCTCATAAACGTCAGTTTCGTGGATGTCCGCTGTTTCATAGTCAAATTTTGCGAATTTGGCTCCTAAAAACTCCAGTTTTTGGAAGTTTTGCTATTTCAAAAGCCAAATTCACATCCGCGCGTTAAAACGCAATTTCTTGGATTTGGCACCTTAAAACCAATTTAGGGGATTTACGCTTTATTAAAATCAGCTGTTCCTTACCAGATGGACAGGTTTGGTTCGTTCAAAAAATTAATTCAGCCCATTTGAAACCCAAATTTCGTTATTTTGGCCTTCTCAAACCACACATGGTTGCAGAAGGGTGGGGCAGGTTACATTTTTTTCAGTATATGGCGAGATATGAAGGAAAAATACGAAGAACATCCAAAAATATCGAAGGTGGGGATAAATGAATAAAACTGGAAAAAATAAATTTTTCATTTCATAAGTCCCGAACTAGGTTGTTTTTGAGTTTTTTTTCGATATGCAATGCAATTGTTTTCTTCAAAAAGAACAACAAAAACAAAAAACGAAAGACAGACCACTCGAAGTAAATACGAAAAAAATTAAATCAACAAAGCAAGACTCTTGCAGCAAGACCAAGACCAAGACCTTCCTTCACTAAACAAGACCAAGACTTGCTGTGAAAGAACAAGAGCAACCAAGACCAAGAACAAGACCTTCGAGTCTTGGTCTTGCTTTGCTCATTACTAATTTTCAAGATAAAAGTCTATGTGGGTTTTACAGTTATTTCAGGGGTGAAACATGAAAAAAGATCGTACGCACGTGCAGAATCTCCTGGAGATTTAAATGAGGCCTTGATATCCAGGATTGGTGCAGAAATACGGAATAATTTTACGGAGCCTTCAATTTTCCGATTTTCGTGGTGATAATTTACGTAATGCCGAGTAAGCGACGTATACTTGGAGGGGGTCCAGGAAACACAAACATGTACAAGTCTCCCTTAACCGCGTACAGTTGAACAATTAACAGTGAATTTTGCGTCCTGTTCCTCCACAAAAACTGACAGCACAAACGACAGACCAAAGCAGTGGCGATACGAACGATCCATGCGCTTGGGGATTGAGCGCTGGTTGTCGTATGTTCTGAGAAAATCCCTTGATTGTGAGTTTGAGGCTTCAACAGACAAAAAAGCAAGAAAGTAGCGGGAGCCCTCCCCCCCCCCGCCAATCATACGCCTACAAAGTAACGACATGCATGCGAAATTTAATGTCCCCTCCCAAAAATGTTTTTAGGATCCGCTACTGGGTAAACTGGAAAATTTCTCGTACCTTAGTTTCTAGGATTATAAAAACCCAAACCCTAGCAAAGCTTCAAACCACAGAAAATCTCAAAATCACAGCAAAGCACCGAACCTCAGTAAACCTCCAACCACAAAGAAGGTCCACCCAGAGCCTTTGACTTGAGCAACGCGTCGATTCCCAGAGGATTAACGAACTAACCACAACTTCCATTAATTTTCTGGATCATTGATTAACGGCGTCATTAAGTGACGTTACATAACCGTAAACGTTAAGCGTCAGACGGTTATGCAATAACTCCCTATTTTCATTAACTGTATTAAGGTTTAACGGCGTTAAATTTTTCGTTAACGGTGGCCAGCTTCGAAGGCAAAGAGAAAGAAACGAAAACTCAATTTTACCAATTAGCTCTTTTTTCTCTCATTCTTGGTCGAGCATGCCATTAACTCGCCGCGTTAAGGAATTGTCTCCAGATATTTAAAACTAATACAAAATGGTACAAAAAAAAAAAAAAGTTTAAGAAATTCGGCCGTCTCTGAAATTTTGCCGCTGGAGGCCCGTGCCGCCGCCTCCGGGGATCTGGAACTCACTGTCTTGTCTGATTCGCTCCGGCAGCTGGCGGTCGGTTGTGGACCGCCCTCCACTCCGCAAGTGGATTCAGCAGAAACACCCTCTCCTCCTGGAGCTGATCAAATCCCTTCAAACATAGAGAGTGGTAGGTTGGGAAGGTGGTGGGGGCGTATATAGGGGAGGGGGAAGGGGTTTCGATTACCTTCCCCTGTGAGAGGTCCCAGATCCGCCCTTGGTTCTAATTATGTACGCATTTTGTGGGCTGTGTAAGGTCGAAATGCTACAATTTGGAGGGAAAGAAGTTAACATCCGATCCAAGAGTGTGGGTAAAATTTGGTGTACCCCTAGTGGGCTTTATCCTCAGGCTGGAAAGGGGAGCATTAAATTGAGTTCGTATTTGTTGTGTAGAAAGATCTATACCGGCACTGCATGCATCATACATTTATTATAAAATGTGATTTTTCTATCACACCGAGACGTAGTAGAGAGAACGAGACGTAGTCTCGGTCTCGAGCGTTTTTCATTTGCACACAAATCTGCCCTGAGGCAGTTCATTCTACCCGCCCTCACTGCGGGTGAAGAACGGGTGAAAATGTAGCGTTCAAGCGCTGAGTTTCATGGAAATTGAAACTTCTACAACATGGTTTCCGTCTTCGTTTCACCATTATTAGTCGATTACCTTCATCATTAAAATCCCATCTTCGTAGTTAAATATATTCAGTAGATGCCCTGTCCTTTAATCCAAATTTTCGATCCAATTAGTCCGCACTGAACTTAATACAACGTGCTTTGATTATTCCGTATAGTAAATATCATAATAGTCATTTTCTCTCAATAATATGTGAGGGCGCTGAATACCAAACATGGAGCCCATCGCAGTTGGAAAGTTCATGCGTGGGTAAGCTAACGTTCATCGTAAATTTATTGACGAGCTAGACGAAATATAATACGCGCCTTTCATAGAGCACGTGAATACGCCTGTTTTGAGACAATAACGTATTGAATTCCCTTGTGTCTCATACATATAACTGAAACCCCAACCCCCAACAGTGCTCTCTCGGCTATTATAAAGTATTTTGTTGTCAATTTTTTTTTTTTCAGGGTGGGCTATTGCTCCTGAAGAAAGAGATTGGAAGTACAGACTTTCAATATACTACACAAAACCGCAGGATTCTGGAATTTTCACGTGTGCAACACCGAAAGGATTAACCAACAGTTTACACGTGATAATAACTGGTAAGCATTCAGACATAATCTGCGGCCTATTTTTTGTAAAGCTTGACGACAATGAATTTATTTATTTTTTCAGACGCTCAATGTGAAAGAATAGACCCCGACACGATTCACCAAACACACAAACATCTCAGGGTTCGATCCGAAGGTGCTAAATTAGGGCAGAGCGTACATTTCCACTGTCCGACCGGGTTCCAATTGAATGGAACAGCCAATTTGACTTGCAGGGCGAATGGTGAGTCGTTTTTCTTTTATAACATAGAATAGAAACAAAAAAAAAAAAACTGAAAATAGCAAACAAACAAAGCAATAGCGAGAGATTAAGCTTAAGCGGGTACGTGTCATTAATTTGAGCTATAGAGCGGAAACGGAAAACGAGAGACATGGACGAATTGAGGAAGGCTAAGGGTTGTTACGAGTTAAATCGAGGTGCGGATAGAGCTGTGGGGGGGGCGGGGAGATGAGAACTGAAACTGTCGTTCGAATTACTTTCTCCCTTTTCCCCGAATGAGTAATTAATCATTTCCCACTTCATCCATCGGTGATTAACTCAACTTATTGTTTAAACTACGCTCGTGAAAAAAGGCTTTTCATTAGCTGATACAAAGACTGAAAAGCCTTCATATTTTGAAATTTATCTGACAGCGAAATCTTAAAGCCCATTCAAAAGGGCTGGTTGGGGGGGGGGGCGGTCATTGTTTACTCCAGGTGAAAGGTTAACCAAAAAGCCTATACCCCTACAATGAAACTATTTATTTAAATTAATTGAAAAATGTTCGTAAGGTTAGCCCTTGGTGTCAGCAAGCGTTTAATTAAAATCTCCTCTAGCTCAAACTCTTATAAGGGCCCATAAAATCCAATACTACAAGTAGTTCTAGTTCCAATCTGTTTATTTCCAAACTCATTACCGTCCGTAATTCATTAAGATGAGACAGAAGATAGTACGACCTCTCAGTCTCTCCCTTTTTTTGTTTTATTTATATTTCTTCCGGTTTTAATGAAATAAATCGACTTTAAGGTAAAACGCTGTTTTATCTTCTCAAGCCCTTTTCCCGTCACTTTTCCGCTAATATCGTTAAAGTGGGTCGCTTTTAAATTGCTCTTTGATTTTTTTTTTTTTTTTTTTTTTTTTCCCCGTCCTCGAGAGCGTTTGACTGAGTTACTCGATTTCTCTCTGAAAGGGGAAGAGGGAGGGTAAGTGAAAAAAAAAAAAATCAGGGTTCTTGATTAATTAAAAATTACGGCGCTTTTAAAAGAAAGAAAATGAGACGTCCGGGATGGTTTGCATTGTTTGGATAAAAATAGTTTTTTTTTATTTTAGCGTAGGAAAAATCCTTCCAACATAATTTATATAATTTTTGCATATTTCGAATGGCGCGGCGTGAGGTTGGGATGGGACAAATTTCGTTAAAGATTTTAGTCAGACGACTGATGATCTCAGGTTTTTCCTCAGATGGGGAAAAGAATTCACGTGGGAGTCTAAGAGATTCGTCGAAAACAAGAGCCGCGGAAGTACACTGAATAATATTCTTTGAAGGCAGACCGTATTCGACGAGAGGGAGTTTTTCGACCCATCATTTTTGTCGGCTTGGCACGTTATTGATGTCATATTGAGTTGACGGTGCAGCCTTTCCATTAGGCCGTTATAGCTGCCGAATGGTAGCTGGTGGACAGATGTAAATACCGAAACGTTATAATATAGTTAGGTTTAAAACTAAATATCATTAGAGTGTGGAATAGTGACGAAGTGATCTGGAGAGCGCGGTCTCCAGTTGAAGGGGAGAAACACGGGAGTTTCTCAACATTGAGCGAGGATTCTGTCGATTTCCAAGTTTTAAGTTTTTCGTCCACTTTTTGTGACTGCGAGAGGGCTTCGTAGTCAAAATGGGTGGAGGATATGGAATCGACGCGAGAGAGAGCTTCTGCTACAGTGTTGTCAGAATCGGAAACGTGTTGAATTCCTGTCGTAAACTGTGATATATACATAATTTGTGAGTTGATTCCGCTGATCAGGAGGAAATTTGTCAAGTTTTTGGGTGAAAACAAATTTGAGGGGGTTTGTGGTCGGTGAAAACAGTGAAAACCTGACCTTCGATAAAATCACGAAAATGATGGATCGCTTGCCTGGCTGATGGGGTTGCCTGTGGCGTTGTCGACTTTTTGCTGAATGAGGTTCCGACAGCGTGGTTGGAGATAGAGGTGTGACGTGACAGCTTTTGTTGGTCACAGTGACAACTAGCTCCGGTGACTGTGCAGTCAAAACCAGTGATTTTGTCACTTGAGTGACTACTGAGGGCCTGTTCTATAACTTTTTAATGTCAATATCACTGTTTGTTTCCACCCGTCCTCCCCATCAACATGTGATTTAATTTGGGGCGGACGGTTGGAAAAGGATATTCCTAGGAACCCTGAAATCTTACGGGACAGGCCCCCTGTAGCAGTTCGTTTGAGCAAATGCCTAACGTTACCGGACTCGCCGGTATCTGTGTGAATTTCATTCCCAGACCCAACAAACCCTATTTATAGGGCAAATGAGAGACACGATTTCGCAAATCAATTTTGTTTGCATCGGTTATGAAAAAAATATAACTATAATTCTTTTTCTAACTTTATCCGTGGAAAACTCCTATGAACGGCGAACCCACAGCCTCAAATGCAAACATGAAGGTGAGTCATGGATCAAAAACTGCAATGCACGAATTTACCTAGGAACATGGGCATAGCTAGAGGGCGGCAGGGCTAGGCAGCTGCCCTCTCCTAGACTCAAAAATGCAGATTTAGTGGGGCAGTTGCCCACCCCTAGATGCATTCTGAAAGTACAAATCTTTCAGGATAATCACATTGTGTTTCGTCGGCGCTCACTAAAAACATAACTTCACGGATTTCACTAATAAAAAAAAAATTTCAACGGGTTTTGTCGCTCACAAAACTGATATCGCAAGGGTGACATGATTCAAATACCAAATTCGCCGTTTTTGCGTCCTAGAATACCATTTTTGCAGACAGACGCGGATTCAGTGTTTGCTCAAGAGAGGTGCTAGAGAAATGGTGTGGTTCGCTCTACTAAAACTGGTTTGACAGCCTTTCCACAGCCTAAAAATATTTAAAACTAGCTATTTGCACTATAAAAACAGCTAAAGTAACTTAACTCACGCCTAAAAATACAAAACTGTCGATTCGCGTTTTGAAAATGGCTAAAATTGGACTTCACGTACCCTAAAAATCTGTGGCGACTGGTGAACTTCTGTAAATGCCTAAAAAGATCATGATTACCGCCCGAAAGCAGCTAAATCGACCATTCGTGCGCTAAAATTGATCAGACTGGCCATTCTTGAGCCAATTATGACCATAATGCGCGCTTTTGGCTTGACGGACTAATAATGACTTCACGTGCCCTGGAAATGCCTAAAAAAGATTATTCCCTCCCTGAAAATGGCAAAATCGACAATTTGCGCACCAGGAATGGTCAAACTTAACGGCCTTGGCTTGATGGACTAGGTATTTGAGCCCTGAAAATGGCAAAACTGACGATTTGTGTCTTTAAAATGGCTAAAATTACTATATTTGAACCCTAGAAATTGCCGAATTTACATTACGTGCTCTAGAAATGGATTTCCTGACGAATCGAGCTCTAAAAATGTCTGAACAAGTGACTCCTGCCCTGAAAATGGCAAAATAGACCATTCGGAGCGCCGAAAATGGCCAACCTGGCTGTTCTCGCCTTGACTTGGCTCCTATAACTGGAAAGACTGTGCGCCCTAAAAATGGCAATTATATAGCTATTCAAGCTGTGTGCCCTGAAAAGCTGTGCCCAACAAAGTAAATAAATGCCAATTTTGAAGTAAAATATTCAGTTTTGAGGTAAAGTGATATATTTTGGGTGGAACCGCAAGTTTCAGGGTAAAATCGCCAGTTTAGAAACGTCTTTGGGATGAAATCGTAAGTTTTGGAATTAAAACAGTCAGTTTTGGGGTAAAATGACCAGTTTTGTATTAACGTCATCAGTTATGAGGCAACACGTCAGCTTTTGCGTGAAATCGCTTGTTTTGGTATAAAATCGTCACTTTTGCGATGAATTTGTCACTTTTTTTTTGGTGAAATCACCTGTTTTCAAGGCAGAATGGCATAAAATCACCCGTTTTGAGGAAAACTTGAGTTAAAGTGTGACATTGTCAGTTTTAGAGTAAATTATCTAATTTTGAGCGGAAATTGTCGTTTCGGGTGTAAATGGAACAGTAAAGCTTAGTTTTAGGTTAAAATCGCCAGTTTTGTGTTTTTTTTTTTTACTAAAATCGCCAATTGAAGGATAAAATCGGCAGTTTTTAGTACTGAGTGGTCTGTTAATTGCAATTAAAATCATTCGTTTTTGATCTTTTAGGTCAAACCCGCCATTTTAGGCGGAATTCAACAGTTTTTTGGGGTAAAGACTTGAATTTTAAAAGTTGTACTGTGAAATTTTTAGTTTAGGCGTGAACACTTTGTCTTTGGCGTAGAAACGTCAGTTTTGAAGTAAAGTATTCAGTCACACTAGAGTGAAATATTCAGTTTTTTTTTATTGAAAAACGTCAGTTTTGAGTTAAAACCCGTTATTGTTTGGTTAAAAAATGTTGAACTTTACGTATCTCAGACAAGGCGTTGATGAAAAGTCGGTCACCCTGTATATTTGAATGCCAAGTATCGATTTCCCGGGGAAATCGAATTGTCTGTTAATAGAAAAAGTCTGAATAGAATTGTCAGTTTTTGGATAGAAAATCAGGAATAGAAGGCTAAAACAGATAATTTCCGACCGAAGATGTTAGTTATTGATGGATTACGACCCTTTTTTGTGAAAACTCAGTTTCCGGGGAAGAATTTGACGATTTATTGCGCTACCAGTTCTTTTGTTGGGGTCTCTAGTTTCCATAACGTCCCTTGGTCAATGGCTGGCTACGCCTCTGACTAAGATAGATTGCTAGGTGACGGCTCCAATTTTAATTCAAGAGCAGTGAAACGATAGAAGTGACGAATGAAGAGGCGATTATAAGTGAAAAAGAATGTCACCGTTAGGGGGTTGGAACGGTGATTTCAATGTGGTCGTCACTGGAGCCAACAGTGACGGAGTAGTCAAAGTGACAAAATCACCGACAGTGAAATCACACCTCACCTCAAGTTGGAGACGTCCGTAAATAACCCAAGTTCTGCTCCTGTGTTGGGGTAAGTGAGTGAGACTGCAGATGTCAACTTGCCTTTGCAGGCTTGAAAAGCTTGCTGGAGATACGTCGTCGATAAAACGCTGAAACGTCTGCGCGGCGTTTCGCAAGCCGAATCACACGAAGAAAAACTCGAATAAACCGAATGGGGTTGAAATTGCTGTTTAACAGATGTCGGACGAGTAAACAGGGATTTTCGGGTTGGATTTAACCAAACCAACAAGCGAAAATATACAGGTTCCGCTGATAGCATTCGCAAAATCGTGTATTATATCAAACGTGATAGAGATCAGGTAAAGTACGAGCGCTAAGAGCGCGGTAGTCATCGCAAGGCACGATGTGGAGAGGAGATGTCCAGGGACTGCAGTCCAAAGGGCGTGCCGTTCTTTCTTCTAGCATTGCTTCGAATTCTCCGGCTAAGCGACGAGGACGACAATGAACGGGAGGACCGGGGGGTTGTATTTATAAAAATCTTCGTCGAATGTTATACTTCACGTGAGTCCAGGTGGTCGCGCGACGTCGAGAAAACGGGCTAGTAAATCGACAAATGGATGTGAGCAGTCAATCGCTTTGACGCTGATGAGTGAGTGGAAAGGTTTTGAGCTGGTGACAGAAAGACCAGTCGTTCCGTCGTCGAGGCGCAATGCTTGTTGCAGTCTGGAAGAAGGTGAAAATGAGCGAGGCAATCGGAGCCAATAATCGGGAAAGATACTTCCGGCTACAACGAAATTCCACGGTAAGTTACGTCAAAGCCCAAGGTCGAGTACTAGCGAAATCATTCCATACGTGTTGATAGAAGACGTATTCGCAGCGTAGAGGTCGAAAGAGGATTTAGGACGACGGATTTAGAGTAGACGTGCTGGAAAACAACAAAATATCCGATCCAGTATCGAGCAGGAACTGTCGTTTTGAGCGCCGATCGGTGGCAAAAAGGCGGTGCTTTCCAATGCTGCAGTCAGTAGCCACCGTTACTGGCTGCTAGGGTAGTTTTTTGGACGGTACGAGCAGGGGGGAACCCATTTTGAAAGAGCGTTTGCCGAACTTGGTGTGGTACCAGCAATACCGTGACGAGGGAGGAGATGATGGCCTGCTCGAAGACTTTCAGTGACTAGTCATTTCACTGAGTTGTCCATGAATCTATACTTTTTCTCGATTTCATCCTGGAATTAGCTATTTTTCTCTATTTTAACCGCGAATTATCAATTATTTTCAACTTTTGCCTCGAAATTTTCTTTTGTTCCAATTTTGGACGCTACTTAGCAATTTGTTTTCAATTTTATTCGTGAACTAGCGTTTTTTATTAATTTTAGCAGCGGTTAAATTAGCGATTTTGATCAATTTTGGCTACGAATTAGCGTTTTACAAATTCAGCGGCTAATTACTAAATTTAGCGCCTTTTCTATTTTTATCCGCGAATGGGTGATTTTTTGCAATTTTAGTTGCAAAATTTGCTATTTTTCGCTATTTTAGCTTCGAATTAGCTTGTTTTTACCCCCTAATTTTAGCTGCGGGCTAAAGTTTTGTTATTTTTCTAAATTGTGATTGTTGGCCGTTAAATGGCTTCTAGACACAGCAAACCAGCGATTTTTTTTTCTTCTCAATCTTGGTCTGAAAGTCGCATCAAGAAACCACGAATGATCATGATGGCCCGTGGTGATTAAAGTTTGTTGCACACTGAAGAATTTTGACAAAGTTTTGAAAAGTTTGCATTCAAATTCGCGTCGACCACTGTCTGCCGTCACGTATTTTGGAACCCCATACCTTGAAAACCATTTAGCGACGAGAGTTGTCACGACAGTATCCGATGTGATGTCGGCGATAGGTATGGCCTCGGTCCATCTTGATAAACGGTCGTTTACGGTTAAATAAATAGCGAATTTCTTGGGAGGGGGGGCAGAGGTCCAACTAAGTCTACGTTAATGTGCTCAAACCAGGTGTGTGCCTTCTTCCCGCCCCGGCTTGATGCCTTGAAAGGCACATAACCGGGTGAAAAACGGATTAAGCCCGACTAGGAAGTGACCCGACACGTGCAAGTCCTGGTTATCCTCGCCCCACTCCTCGTCAGCCGTGCCAGTTGGTCAAGGCTGGCACGTTACCGGCGTGGACCGCTGCGGTGGGGAGTTTACAGGTGTTGTGTAGGACGAGGAGTGATACCCGTTGATGAGTTAAGGGGCAACTGATGTACAGCTATTGTTAACCATTGAGCATATTGAGAGCGACGTAGGACGCTGTGAACGCGGTTACAACTTACACTGACCACAAACCCCTCACACATATCTTCACACAAAAACATGACAAATTGCCCCCTGTCCAACGTAATCAGCTCACATACATTTCACAGTTCACAACCGACATCCAACACGTAGGAGGATCTGACAACGTCGTCGCGGACGCCCTATCTCGAGTACAATCTGTTTCAACGGCTCTCGATTTCGAATCGTTGTCTCAATCGCAACAATTAGACCCCAAGCTTCAGTCTTGGAATCAAAAACGTCTTCTCTTACTCTCGAAAAACTCATCGTTCCTGGCACGCGAATTGAGATAATTTGTGACACCTCAACAGGTCGTCCTCGCCCTTTTATTCCTCATCCTTTACGACGCTCAGTTTTTCTCAAGTTACACAACCTCAGCCACCCCGGTGCTCGTGCGACTACAAGACTGAACACCGAAAAAT
>CM075942.1:59519517-59735663 GCA_038030265.1 Corythucha ciliata
CGTGGAAGGCTAAAGCCAAGGCTCCACGAATAGCGTCGGACCAGCGGGAGAGGGAAGAGTCCCGAAGGCGGCAGTTCGGGCACGCGGAAACCCCACCCTACTCCGAGTAAGGCGATGCTGGGGAATAAGTGACCACTACTGGGTTGCGCTTCCTCCAGGTGACTTTGCATCGTGCGGGAGTGGCATCGGCCTTAAAGAGCAGGGTGTTCACTGGGGGAAGCTACGACGTCACCGTGGTTCAGGAACCATGGGCATGGGAGAGGCAGGTCAAGGGCTTTTCTGCGACAGCAGGAAAGCTGGTTTACTGTAGTGATGGAGAAGCGGCCGCGAATTGCGCTGCTTCTAAATCCCGCGGTGAAGTTTTTAACTATGCCAGACTTTCTGTGCAGAGATTTGACAGCAGTCATCCTGGAAGACAAGGACGAGCATCGGACCCGGAGGTGTGCGGTAGCTTCCGCATATTTTCCGGGTGACGCCACCGAAGGAGCATAACAAGGCCCTTAGGAATGCAAAGCAGGCCACGTGGAGGCCGTTATGTCCATCATGGGCAGACTGCAGAGTGTCCTGTCCAAAGATAACCCGAGCCAAATTGGTCTAATCAAAAAGGCAGATGGGGAGTATACCGAGAGCGCTAAAGAGACCCTGGAAGTCCTCCTGCAAAGTCATTTCCCTGATTCCAGGGATGCTGGGGCCTCAGATGTTCAGGGCGAAGTGATGGCCGACTTCCGGTCAAAAAATGCAATTTGGAGCGCATCGAGAAAATTGTTTACGCCCGCGAAAATTAAATGGGCTATCGGCTCATTTAAGTCCTATAAATCCCCTGGGCCGGACGGGATATTCCCGGTCATGCTACAGCGTGGCCTGGAGGTCCTGGAGCTACGCCTCAGAAGGATATTGAAGGGGGCGAGTAATGCATTATCGTACATACCGAAGGTATATGGTTGGAGGTCAGGGTTGTGTTTATTCCTAAGTCGAAAGTGAACTTTTCGGCCCAGACAAAGCGTACCGACCCATAAGCCTCACGTCTTTCCTCCTAAAGGTAATTGGTGTGGATATCAAGGACAGTTGCCTTAAAACTAAACGAATCCAGAGGGAGCAGCATGCCTAACAGGCGGGCATATCTACTGAGACCACTCTGAACGAACTGGTGGGTAAAGTTGAAAAATCTCTGGAGGCGAAAGAAACTGCACTGGGCTGTTTCCTGGACATAAGGTGGGTGCCTTTGATAACACGGCCTATGACTCTATGGAGACTGCGGTAAGGAGCAGAGAAATGGATCAAAGGGATGCTGAAATGCCACGTCGTGACTTCGGAGCTGGGAGGGGAGACTGTTTCCGTGTTGCCCTCAAGAAGATGTTCCCAGCGGGGGGGGGGGGGTTCTCTTCTTTGCTCCGTTCATTCGTGCGTAGACGAGCTTCTCGCTATCCTAAAGGTTGCGCGGATGACCTTGCGATTCTAGTTAGTGACAAATTCGATGATACCATATTATGCAGGGGATGCAGAGTGCTCTTAACATAGTGCAGTGATGGTGCAGCAGGCATGGCCTCAGGCGACAGGTAAATGCACAAATTAATAAACGGCAGAGGTCAGTGTCACAGCCAACGCCCCCGGATACCAAGGCTCCAGTAAAGAAGCCTAGGGGGGAGGGGGCGGTGACCGATACTAGGGTCACGAGACTAAAGGAATCGGCTAGGGCAAAAGTGTGTGTGGTCAAAGAGGCCAGAGAACCTTTTGAGGTCGAGGAGGTTTTAGAGATTAGAAAGTGGATTTGCACGAGGCAAATAGAGAAGAAATGTAGGGCCGCCCTGGTCAACACGGGTCTGGTACATGATAGTAAGATCTTTGTACTCACCTGTGAAACGGCCGAGGAGGCGGGGAGGATCGTGGAGCTATTACAGGAGGAGGGGAAAACCCGGAATTTGGTGAATTTGGCTACCGGACCTACCGATTCCCAGCCGAATAAGGGCGATGGTATCGGGCTTAGTGATGTCCAAGGAGTCCGTGATCCCGGATGATGGTGGGTTTTGAGCAAGACCCCACGGGTGAGAGGGTGCAAATCACCTTCGAGGTACCCAAGAAGGACGCCGAGGAAATTAAGAAAGAGCCCATGGTGGGTATTGAACTCTTTAAAGTTAGGTTTAGGGTTCTGCCTAACAGGTGGATGGGTGAAATGGATAGCGAGGGGTCAGATATGGAAGTGGACCCGGTAGGTACTACAAGGCCAGTTGAGGGAGCGGAGGGGCAGTTAGCAACACAGCAACGGGGGGGGGGGACTCCTCACCGTCCATGAGTTGGAGGAGGACCTGTTGCTGGGCTCGCCGAAGTGAGGTGCGTCCAGGCAAACCTGCAGCACAGCAGGACCGCGGCTGCGGATGTAGCGGTCCTGATGAGTAGGGTAAGTTTTGAGGTGGGCCTGTTCCAGGAGCCGTATGTCTCAGGGAACAGGGTGTGTTATCTTAGAAATAAGGATTATAAGATTTTTTATACTGAGGGAGACCTGGCTCCGAGAGCATGTGTGGCTGTGTTGGCGAATTTTAACCCGATACAGTTGCGCCCCTTCGGAACCAGGGATCTCATTGTGGTCAGTTTCAGGGCAACCCTGCGAAATCAAGAGGTAAAAGAGGTCGTCGTGGCGTCGTGGTACAGAGCGATGGAGGAGGATGGCGTACCAGCGGAGCTTGAGAATCTCTGCTCCCACTGCCGGACAACAGGGAAGCTGCTAGTGGTCGGAGCCGACGCAAACGCCCACCACCTAGCGTGGGGGTCGTCGAACGTAAACCGACCCGGGGAGCAGCTAATGGAGGATTTGGTAAGAATGGGTCTTTTTGTGGAGAATAGGGGGGATGAGCCCACCTTTGTAGTTAGGAACAGGCAAGAGGTCATTGACGTGACCCTGAGCCTGGGGAGTATCGGTAGGCTAATTAGTAACTGGAGGGTGCAAGAGGGGGTGATAACGTCGGACCACCGACCTATTATGTTCACAGTAGGAGCCGAAGGAGACAAAGCGGAACCCGAACGAAACCCCAGACATACAGACTGGGATAGATTCGAGCGGGAGGTAGGAAGCATGGTGGAGACCGGGGGGTTATCCATTGACGAAGAGGAAAGAGAGGTAAGGGAAATACTAACAGAAGCGTTTCAGGTGGCCTGCCCAGAGCGAAGGAGGAAGCCCAAAAAATCCCCTTGGTGGGGCCTGGGGCTCCGCTTGCTCAAAAGGGCGACCAGAGCGGCTGCGGAAACCGCAAAGGCAACAGGGAACGACGAGGACTGGGAGGACTACCGCGCGGCTAGGAAAGCATACAAGACTGGAATTTGCCGCGCTAAGAAAGATACATGGAGGACCTATTGCGAAGGAATTGAGGAAACAGGAGAGGCGGCGAGACTCGTTCGTATCGTACGGTCAGAACCGAATGGTAATGTAGGATCACTAACGCTTCCGGACGGTGGTTCGGTGGTTGATGGATTAGGTATCGCGACACACTTGCTAAATACTCACTTTCCAGGGTGCAGGAGCGAAGAGGTCGTGCCACTGAGGGGCGGAACAGAGGACGAAGAGGAGTGCAATAGATGCAACGTGGTGATCTCAAGGGAGCGATTCAACTGGGCACTCAGCTCTATGGGACCCTACAAGGCAGCAGGATTGGACGGAATACACCCGTGTGGCATCCAGCATGCCGGGGGGAGGCTTCAGGAGAGACTAAGACGACTCTTCGTCAGGTGCCTGGCAGCCAGGAAAGTACCCACGGCCTGGAAACGGGTGAGAGTTGTTTTTATTCCTAAAGGTGGCGGGAAGCATGCCAAAGCGGAGGATTTTAGGCCCATTAGTGTAAGCAGTGTACTTTTAAGACTGATGGAAAGGATAATCGAATTATACATGAGGGAATCATTGGCTACTGGGGGAGTGATCTACCAGAACCAGCATGCGTACACGGCGGGGAAGTCGACCGACTCGGCCCTCCACGACTTACTGGGAAGGGTGGAGGGGTCGGTGGCCCAGAAAGAGTACGCGTTGGCTCTTTTTTTGGATATTGAAGGGGCTTTTAATAGGGTACATAGGGAGTGTATTGTGGCAATTCTAGAGCACTTTGGGGTGGAGACGAGGCTGATTCAATGGATAGACTACTCGCTGAGTCATAGGTGGGTGGTCGCTAAGGTGGGCGGCGATAGGGTGGAAAAACGAGCCAGTAGGGGGGTGCCCCAGGGCTCAAGTCTCTCGCCTCTTCTCTGGATACTTGTGGTAGATAGTCTTATAAGGAAATTAGAGGAAAAGGGCTATTATGCGCAATTTTTTGCGTATGACGGAGCCATAGTGGTTAGGGGGAAAGACTTATCCACACTGTGTTCTCTCATGAGGGGGGCGGTGGGGATAGTCGAGGCATGCTGTAGGCCTAGGGGTCTCACAATAAACCCTAGTAAGATGAAAATGGTGTTGTTCACTCACAAGAGAAAAAGGGAGGGATGGCAATCAATCCACTTTCGGGGAGAGGCCATCGCTCTCTCGAAACAGGTTAAATACTTGGGAGTCATATTGGATGAGAAGTTAAGGTGGAAGGAACACGTTGACAGCGTCTATAAGAAAGCTGTGGTGGCCTTTCACCAATGTAGATAAATCGTGGGGAAGACCTGGGGCCTGAAACCACGGGTCATGAAGTGGATATACACAGGAATCATCCGACCGCGCATCCTGCACGGGGCGGTCGCATGGTGGACGGGGATAGAGAAGGGCGGGGGGGGGCGGATAGGCTCGCAAAAATACAAAGGCTTGCTTGCCTGGCGATTTTGGGGCCATTCCGGACAACCCCTACGAGGGCCATGGAAAGATTACTAGGCCTGAAGCCCTTGGACATTGAAGTCAGGGGTCGGGCACTTGAAGTTGCCTAAGGTTGAGATGCCAGGGAGGCCTAAAGCGGGCCAGGCTGGGCCAATGGGACTGGGAAGGGGAACTAAACAGAGTATCCCCGTCCTCGGCACTTAGACCGGATTACGTGGTTAAAAGGAATGACTTCTCGACCAAAATCCAGCAGAGAGTCATTATGAGAGAGGAAGGTTGGGAATCCCGGCAAGGGGAGCTGGTGTGTTATACGGACGGCTCCAAGAAGGGTCAGGAAGGGCCGACCGGAGCTGGAATTTTCGTGCCGGAGCTGGGGGTGGAAATAAGTATTCCGCTAGGGGGACACACCACAGTTTTCCAGGCCGAGGTGGTAGCGATCGATGCCTGTATTCGGGAGCTACTGAAGTGGAAAGTGACAGGTAGGGCGATCGGTATCTACTCTGATAGCAGGGCGGCGCTGGGGGCGATCACCAAACCCGTGGTGGACTCAGCGGCCGTGGCGAGTTGCAGAGTAGGGATACGGGACCTCCAGGGTGAAGGGAACTCCCTAACGTTGGGATGGATCCCGGGTCATAGAGGATGGCAGGGAAATGAAAAAGCAGACGAGCTGCCCAAGCGTGGCGCGGACCAGCCGGTAATAGGACCTGAACCATCGGTGGGCATTGCCCGCAGGGTGGTCTTGAGGGAGATAAGGGCCTGGGCCAGTGACCAAGCTCTGAGGAGATGGCGGACTGAACCCGGGTGCCGGCAAGCAAAACTGGGAATCAATGAGGAAGACCAGGAAGCTTCGGCATGGTTGCTGGGACTAACACGGGTTAAGCTTAGGCGGATAGTAGGGATGTATACAGGGCATTACGCCCTTAATAGGCATTTGTCAATCATGGGGGCAGTAGGGGAGCCCGACTGCGAAAGGTGTGGGGAGGCTGAAGAAACCGCGGAGCACGTCGTATGCGAGTGTGACGGCTACGCGGCGGCCAGATACACCATTTTTGGTGACGATAGGATACCCTTCCCCAGCTTCTCAAAGGAGAATGGGACCCGTCTCCTGAGTTTGCTGGAAAGGATAAATAGGTTTGAGGAGCCGTACTAGGCTCTCCCGAGTCCGAGCCCCAAGTGGGTTTTTTTTTTTTTTTTTTTTTTTACCTCCACTATCCAAGAGCAGGGGCATGGCACACGCCCCAGGTACGGAATCCTAAGTGGATTATTGTGCCGCTCTTGGATCGGTTGGTCTAGTCTAGAGTCCCTCTCACCGTATGAGGTTGAGGAGGTCCTCAGCTAGAGTCTCGCTGGGCGGAACATATCAGGCGTGTGAAGCCCGAAAATGCTGATCCTGCGAAGATAGCTCTCTCCTCTTAATAAGGTTAGAGGTCGTCGCTTCTTAGAAGCGATAAGAGATAATCGCTAACTGGACCCTTGAGCACAAGAGTGACAAGGATGACGAGCTAGCGCGCGCCGAGTGCGTTGCACTCGAAGAGATAAGCCCCTGCACCGGGGTGTGTTCTTTAGAACGGCCCGCCGAGGGTATGTTTTTTTAAAAACTCCCCTCGGCGGGTATGCTCCTATGGGCCCTAAGTGGGTATGGTGTATGGGCCGAAAGGCTTTTGGCACCTTCGGAGTCGGGAGACCGTCCGAGCCCTCAAAAAAAAAAAAAAAAAAGACATGCTTCCACAGCACCTTCAATACCTTCATCAATAAAAAGGAAAGAACGATGTAGTGGACTTGAGTATCGAATCAGGCAATTCAAAGGATGTGTCCGTCCACAGATTTTTTATTTAATTATGCGAGACCGCGGTTTCGATTTACATCATCATCGGTCGCTCAGTCGTCGTCAGCACCTAACAGGTGCTGACGACGCCTGTTAGGTGCTGACGACGACTGAGCGACCGATGATGATGTAAATCGAAACCGCGGTCTCGCATAATTAAATAAAAAATCTGTGGACGGACACATCCTTTGAATTGCCTGATTCAATACCTTCATGTGCAGACTGCACCACATTTTATGGCGGCAGTGAGACTGCTGCGGGCGGAGCACATGAAGCGGGGTGTCCAGGTTGGGCACTTGCGTGTTCTCGAGGTAGTTGCATGCAGTGAGGCGGCTGAAGTTGTTACGGATCTCATGCAAGTGAGGATGGATGTTTAAAAACCCTTTAAGGTCGATATAGGTAACCGTGACCTTTGGGATAAGGGTTTGCCGAGGTTTAAGCCCAACACGCAATTATGCGGTATACTGATGGATCTTTGAAGGATGGGGGTGCTGGCGTTGGGGTCTTTGGCCCCAGGCTTCAGCATTGAAAGTCCCTTGGGGCGACCGCCACCATCTTTCCGGCGAAGATCTACGAAGCCTGTGTACGGAAGATTAGTCAGAAGGGTCTTCGGAAAGCGAAGATCTTCATCCTGTCTGACAACCAGGTGGCTCTTAATGCCCTAGGCTCAAGTGTCGTGAATTCGAAACTAGTTTGGGGCTGTCTTGAAGCCCTTCTGGCCTGTGGCAACGGTAAACAGCCTTTACTTGTGGGTGCCGGTTCACAAGGGGTTTGAAGGGGAATGAAATGGCTGATCAGGAGGGGGTCAGTAGATGCCTTAAATAGGCCCGGAGCCATGTCTCGGGGTCACGTAGTCTTTCACGAAGAGGCAGGTGCAGGCGTGGTTGGACGAGAGGCATCGTGCAGGCCAAGCTCTTTGTCACTCAAAAGGGACGATCTCTTTGAGTCGAGGAGACCTTAGGATATTGGTGGGTCTGCTAACGGGACATTGTGCCTTTCGATATACGCTCAGACTAATGGAGAAGTCTGACACGGACAATTGCAGATTCTGCAACTTAGCCGTGGAAACAGCAGAGCACGTACTGTGTGATATTTAGTTGCAGATATTTAGTACCAGACGGTGTCACTTTTAGCGACTATTTCTATCAATTTTAGCTACGAATGAGCGTTTTCCCTTAATTTCGACTATTTAGCGCACTTTTTTTTAATTTATCCGCGAATAATGAGCGGTTTTCACAATTTCAGCTGCGACTTGGAGATTTTTTACTTTTATCTTTGAAGTACCGTTTTTTCACAATTTTATCTGGGAACGAGCGATTTCTCCCCATTTTAACCGCGAATTGGAGTTTTCCCCAATTTTAGCCGGGAAGTGACTTGTATTTTTTTCCAAAACTGGAATAACTGGAAGTTTTTCGGGCGGAATTTCAAGCTTATTTGCGTTTTTAAGGGGCAAATTGACGGTTTCCGAGTGTAGCTACGGTTTCTTACAAAGACGAGTTGAAGATGAATGGGCAGCTGTCCACCCTTCCCCCCCCTCTCCTGACTATGCCCTCGAAACGGAGGATGAACGTGAATAAAAAAGCCTTTCGGGGGTGCCCTTTGATCCGGGGGGAGGACCACTCCACTTCACGCCTATACAACTGTATAATGCCGATCACATACATATTTATTTGTGTTTGTACGAAATGTTATGATGAAATGATCGCTATTTTTACTGCACGCGGTACACATCACCAGCCTGTAAAAAGGGATGACAGGAAACTTTATCGAATCCCTTCGACAAGTAAAAAACACGCGAATCCCCTTTCCCTTCACCTTCACTCTCGCTCTTTTCCAATATATTAAATAACGAAGGGCGGTCCGAACGTCTGACCTCCAACAGGGCACCTGAAGCTTTGCTCCTTGACTCTTTTGCGTTACAAGTGCCAATTTGTGTTGGTTCCGAGCTTCTACGTAGACAAGAAAATTTACACTTAGCCAAGCGAAATGGTCCCGCCTGTCTTTGACAAGGTAAGGTCGTATAAGGGGTCTGAAGTGGGTCTTGACCTGCGAGAAAATGAGTAAAGGAAAAGTGTGCTATGAAAAACCTCAGTGGGTTGGGTTAAGGGTTGTGAGAGGAAACGAATCTTTATATAGCTTTCTCTGACTGCGACGAAAATACTTTTAATAATTTGATATTTGACGACAGTTTGATGGTATCGGAGGAATTTAAAGATTGATTTGACAATTTTACGAAATAATGTTCAAAACTTTTTTAACTGAACGTTTTCAACTCCCTGTATGGAAATAAGAGAGACCCGCAAAGGGAAATAATAAGGGCTTTAGTCGGTGATGTGAGCTGATAATTATTAATCTCGCGCCTATGTGAAAACGGTGAATTTCCTGCCGGGAAGCATCAGTGTTGACCTAATGCGTAAAAAGCTTTAACTCACTTAAAGCTAAAAGCAGCGTTAAGCATTCACGGCTCGCCCTTCCTCATTTTGCGGCTTAAAATTTTGCCTTCAACTTCAAATCGACTACTACCCACAGTTTTTGTTAGCGTTATTTCATAATTTGGGGGAAAACGCGATTGGGTGTCTCTAAACCACCACAAAAATTAATTAAAATGCAAAATTATTGTGAATTTCCAGAAAACGACACAGTTACGTTTGTCTTAATCTGAAATTGAAAACCCCAGAGGAAAAAGTAAACGGCTACAGATGAAGTGAAATACCGAGAAACAGTTTTCAGGAGTGGTAGAGAGGAGTAAAAGGAATCGGAATCAAATTAAAATCACAATTAAGGCGAACTCACGTTTAAATACGGAGAGCGAGATTTCTCGAGGAGAGCACGCGGAGGGGGAGAAGAATGAGAACGATCTTGGCACAGGCCGTCGCGCGACCCTTTTCTCGTAATTTTCACCCAAGTTGCAACGTTATCGAAAATGAGAATTGCTTCGGTTGAGAGGGGAGGGGGGTGATGGGGGTGAAATTGGTTACGTGGCCTACGGGTAGAGACGGAGTAAAAGAACTTCACAGGGAACAAATCCGCCCATGGCTTTTTTAAATTTACATAAACATTTTCCTCTCCTTTACTTTCGTTTTTTAAAGAGCTTGGAAGTTGTTTCTACTGAAAATACAACATTTTTTTTTCTTTTCGCACAAACTAAATTGAACAGGCTCTTACCTTGATTGTTACATTTCTGTACGCTACAACTAGATGAAGAGGTTTCCTGTCTATCTGACAGCTCCTCAGTAAGGGATGAAACCTCGGCGAGCTGCCATCATCTGTAAAACAAAAGGTAAACCCAGAAAGTTTGTAAATAAATTATTTAGTAGGGGCCAACAAACACTGTGATGGAGTCTGAGGGGGATGTTGAATAGCTTGGAAATATTTTGGGGTCTCAGGAAGTTAGACAGAGCGGGTGCTTTGGTCGGCAGTAATAGTGAAAAGGACAGTGAGGTGGAGTGGAAACTTCTAAATTAAAAGTTTGGATTTTGTAGTGTAACTATGGGATCTCCAGCGTGGGGAGCTGAGTTACTTTTCAGGGGTTCCTAGGGGTGAAGGAGTTTGTGAAGGTTGGGTGGAGGGGGGCAGGAACTAGTTAGCAACACACATAAAACAACCTTGTTACTTTTATGACACGGGCCACACTCGGGAAATGTTATATTATCTTCCCGTTCGTTCGGTTACTGTCTTTGCGGGGTACAGAATCCAGGAAGAGAATGTCGTTTTTAAAGTGTGGAAAAACGATCATTGTTGTTATTAATAGCGCGGCCTCTTGTAACAAAATATGAACTAACAACTGTAACGGCGGCATAGTACTTTGGTGGAACTACAAAAGACAAGATGAGCACGAGGGGGGGGGGGGTGAAAAGGATGTGACATCACCAAAATACGCAGCACTCTGTATGAATAATGCATAAGTCAATCATCCTTATGTAAAACGTAAAATTTGAGAGAGAAAGAAACTGGGAAAGAAAATTTGAGAGAAGAGACGGCGAGGTTTCACCGTGATTAATTTTTCTACTGTGAATTCAAAACGCAGCTTTCTTATTCTTCCCCCTAAAATCTCTTTCACCACCACCTTTTCAACGTGTGCAAACCCATTTCTCGCCAGCTTTTTTTTTTTTTTTTTTTCTTACTAAGCAAGCTCCCCTTTCCCTCCCGCGCGTTGAAACGGATTCATCGTTTTAAAGGCGTTGGATAGGTGGAAGGTTAAGGAGAACGTGGGGGGGAGGAGAGGGGTTGAGATGGTAGATATTGTGCCAGCAATAATTCTTTCCCGAGCAATATCCTGGAGTGGAGAGCTTCTTGAATAGCAAACGACCGTGACGTTTCTGTGACAAATCTTTTTTCCTGTGCCATACCACAGAGAGACCAACTCCCCTCTCCACCCTTTTCACCGTGGGCGCATTTTTAAATCCACCAACGCAGCCCCCCTCCCACAAACCCTTTTGCTCGCAAAGTTCCTGATGCGAAAACCATGCCCACCCCATCAAATTTGTTCGTTACCCGTCAGAAACTTTCAGAATGAATATGTAGCTGCCCATAAATTACTTAATGGCCAATCACTTTGCTTCATATCGAACATTTTCGTTCACAAATGACCCCCTCTTCGTCACACCCACGGAGTTTGCTGAAAATGTTTAATTACTGAAGCATTAACTGTTATCTTTCAGTCCTGTTATTTTCACACTAGAGAATAATTTGTCCAGTAGTATTGTGTGGGTGTTTTTCGGGGTGTATAAATGGAGACGGAAACTCGCCCTTTTCGTAATGTTTTAATTATAAAAAGTAAAGGGTTCCAGGATTAAAACACCCGGAGCTTAACTTCCAGCCCTTTCGTAGTCAGAGAGAACTTATGCGATTTACTGGATGCCATTACAGCCTCAGCATGCTACCTTCCGTCCCTTATTAATTCTTATTTTCCTGTGAATAAAATAATAGTATATTACATACCGGTTGTACATAAAATATTATAATCATTACAACAAAGCAGTTCGTCCCACTAAACGTCCTGTTTTCCGTCTATTCCGTCAATGAGGAAGTTTCATGGGTCAGAACTTATTCATAAAACTATTTTTCAAGGTTTATTTACGCTAAAATAGAGCATAAATCGTGATCCGTTCGTAAAATAATCCAACAGTTAATAAATACGCGATCTTTGAAGTTTTAGGTCGTTTCAAACACGCCAGCTAGCATGTTTGTGTCATATGCGCGTTCCGAAAAAAAAAAAATCACTTGTAACGTAGCTGTCAGAGAGCGGTATGTTGTGTTTCTTCGCCTTATTTTCTACTAGAGCTCTCCAATAATAAATTAATGGAGCGACCAAATGTTCTGTCGAGTTTGCCCACCGTACGTATTCTGACGAGGATTTCTCTCACATAGTAACCAGGTTTGTGCCTTCTTCCGGCTCTGGCTTGATGCCTTTTCAAGCACATGACCAGAATGTGTCGGAGTGCACGACCCGGAAGTGAGCCGGCACGTGCAATTCCTGGTTATCCTCGTCTCACTCCCCGTCAGCCGTGCCAGCTGGTCAAAGCTGACACGTTACCGGTGTGGACCGCTTGGCGGTGGGGAGTTTTAGTGTGAGACGAGGAGTGTTACCTGACATAACTTATTACGCGATGTTACCGGTGAACAGTTACGCGAGACACGCTCGGCGGGAGAAGGTGATTAAGTCGCGGCGGGAGGGTGTGGACGCGGTGTGGAAGACGTCTGGTCGTCAGTGCTCTGGGTATCCTCGTCAGAGGGAGCGGCAGCGTTTGATGAGGCTGGCGGCTGGAAGTGTCGCGGTGGTCGTGCGATGGCAGCTGACGTACCACGTATTCGACTCCATGCGTTGGCAAATGCCATGAACCGGCGCGCTGCGGCACGGGTGTTGACGAGGGTATGTGGTGCCTGTGACATTCTCCAGCGTGCGCGAATCTCGGCGTATATTGGGCAGCTCCAGATGACATGAGCTGCATCCTTCTCAACTCGTTGGCCACAGTGGCAGAGCGGGTCATCGCGGCACCTGTGGAAGACGAGTTTGGCATTGAAATTGCCATGCCGGGTCGGAGGTGTGTCCACTTGAGCCTCGCTTGAACCGATGGTATAATGGCATGGGTGTGGCGCCCGGTTGTTGCGCTGTTCCATTCGGTTTGCCACGCTAAGGTGGCTGCGGCACGGCACTGTTCCGCGTACTTGGCGTCATCCAGATCAAGTGGAATGGCTTGTAGATACGGAGGGCGGTAAATGTTTGCAGCAAGCGCCTTTGCCCTGCAGGACGCGAACCCCAGCCAAAACGTGGAGGGTGGCGTGAGCGGTGGTAGTGTATGCCCTAAGGGTGGCCAGCAGGAACTGTCGCTGTATCGTCTTTATTTTGCGTCTGTCGCTTGGTTTGGCTTGGGGCCACCACACGCATACGCAATGCGAGGGAGGAAGATGGTCTTGTAGTAACGGAGTCGGGTAAGGAAGGACGCTCCCCATCCCTGTCCAGAGATGCTTCGCACAAATGAACAGGTATCGCTGATGGTAGCAGCGAGGTGGGCGAGATAAAGGGATGGCCGTGGGTCTCGTGCGAGGACGATCCCCAGGTAAGTGACAGCGGTCGTAATGCCGAGGCGTTGTTGGTTGTGTGGCAGGGCTATGTACCGCTGGCGAGGGAAAAGAGAGGCCCCTCGATAGAGACTGAGATGGGATTTCTCATACGCGATGGTGAGCCGGTTCTGGTGGCACCAGGTGGATGTGATTTCATCCACTCGTCGGACCTGTTGGCGAAGATGGTGGTGGTCTCTCGCGGAGAGGACAACTGCGAGGTCGTCTACGTAGGCGACCGCGGAGTAGTCGGCGGCTTCGTTGAGGCGTAGGAGCGGGGCGAATACAAGTCCCCATGCGTGGCAGGCGGTGACCCGCACCCTGGGGGCAGCCACTTGTAATTTGATGGGTGACCGAGGTTGGTCCACTCCTGAGTGTGACGCTGCGATCCACGAAGTAGTCTCGCAGAAGGCCATACAGATTACAGGGAATATCGCTCTGACGGAAGGCTTGGAGCAGGGCCGGCCACCAAACAGCGTCAAATGCTCCGGCTATGTCGTAGTAAATAACTGCGACGATACGGTCTGGTGCGCTGACGATGTGAGACCGCGGGGCGAGTGCCGCCTGGTCAGTGGAGCGGCCTGGGATGCCACCATATTGCCAACGGTGGCATTCCCGGTAGATAGCTGGTGCTAAGCGGTTGAAGATTAGCTTCTCTAGCGCTTTGCCTTCCACGGACAAGAGCGTTATCGGGCGGTAGCTGTTCGGGTCTCGTGGGTCGCGGTGCGTGCCTTTAGGTAGCAGTGTGAGGAGGCCGTGCTTCCAGGGTGTCGGGAAGTGCGAGAGGTGAAGACAATCGTTGTAGATTCGCGTGTATTCCGTCACTGCCGAGACGGGCAGGTGTCGCAGCTTCTCCGCTGTTGTTGGGGTCGGGCCGGGGGCCTTGTGAGTTGGTGTGGCCTTGAAGACATCCTGTACCTCCTCCACTGTCCAGTCTGGGGCTGGCGGCTGGGTGGGCGGCAGCGTGGTAGCTTCGCCTAGGGCGCGATAACTGGTGGTGTCTCGTGATGGTTGATCGCTGGGAAATAGCGTTTCGAGGGTGGTAGCTAGAGTTTCTCGCGTCGTTGTGGTGCCCTGCGTGGCTGTGAGGATGGGGGCGGGGCGATATCTTTTCGTTCCAATTTTATAAGGGAGACTCCAGGGGTCAACTGCGAGTTCTTCGGTGACCAGGCGGCGCCAGGCCGCACGTTTGGCTCTTCTCGTCTTTCGCTTGTACTCGCGGCGCTGATCTGCGAAGATCTGATGGGCTTCTGAGCGAGGATCTCCGGTGAGTCCGTGAATACGCCGTTTGCCTGCACATGCCTGGGCGCGAGCACAGACGAGCTCTTCTGTCCACCATGGGGTCGAGGCTGCGCTCAGGAGTGCCTTAGGAATTGATCTAGTTGCGGCGTGGTGGATTATGGCTGTGAGTGCCGTGATTTGGGCATCTATGCGTGGTGGAGAGAGGTGAAACTGAGTGTAAATTTCAGCGTCTATAATCGCCTGATAGGCTGGCCAGTTGGCGTTCTGGTAGTTGAAGCGGCGCGATCGGGGCGGCCTCGGCGTGGTGATCAGCGCGTGGTCGGACGGCGTTAGGTTAGGGTTAAGGGCCCAGTCGGACCGAAGACGTTGCTTGGTGATGGAGATATCGATGAAGGAACTGCCATGGGGGCCAGTGAATGTGGGACCCTGGCTGGGGTCGTTGTGTATCTGAGCGCGGTGGGTAGCTAAGAGAGTCAAGAGGCGCAGGCCTCTGGTGTTGGTGTGGTGAGATCCCCAGTCCGTGGCCCACGCATTGAAGTTCCCTAAGAGTACAAGCGTCGGGAAGGTGAGGAGGAGGCGTTCCAGGTGGAGGAAAATGGCGTTTTCCTCGGTGGTCGGGGGAGGAACGTACACAGCCGCTACGACGTAAGGGCCTACCCGGACCACCGTGACGAAGTTTGAAGAGTGTTCCAAGAGAAAGGTTGCATCAATAGATGGCCGGAGGATGATGATTGCGGTTGCTTGATTCTGCGCTATCTGGGGTGGGGCGATGCGCGTCCCAGCGCCAAAAGAAGGAGATGGTGTGGGGAACCGTGGCAGTTCTGGATGGCCATGACATCGATGTTTAGGGGGATGAGGGTTTGACGGAGATCGTCCAGGTTAGCCGCTGTTTCGCGAGGTTGAGTTGCCCGAAGGTGAGGTGTGGTTGCGGTCTTGTGTCCGGTGGTGCGCTACTCATGGGCAGCGGCTATATCCGTCGCGGTGTCCGAGGGTTGTGTTTCCTGAGTGGCGGTCTTCGTCTGCGTGTTTGCTCCATCTGCACTTTGCTCGGCGGCTGGGGGTCTCGCTATGCCATAATCCGTATGACGGACAGCCTGTTGCGTCGCTGCAATCAAGGATGGGCATCGGTGGTCACGGGTGAGGTGGGCGGTGTTTTCGCGCCGCTCCTTATACGCAGTTAATACATCTGGGAGGTCCCGCTTTGTTGGGGCACGACTTATAGTCATGTCAAGATTTCGAGCAGTACCCACACACCATTTGATCTCGTGGTGTCGGGCATGTCGCTGTTGTGTGACGGGAGCCGTGGCATCTGAAACAGCGCGACGCTTCTATTAGGTCCCGGGGAGTGACGCATACCCAGGGTTCCAATTCTATTTTCCCTTCGCTCATAATCGTGTGGCGCGCCGCTGGTGTCACCTGTACTACTCGCGTCACGTAGCCGGTGGTGGTAGTGGGAGTCGCCTTGGGGAAGAGCGGGGTTACGTCCGTGGGTTGTATGCTCGGGTTTCAGGCGATTATGGCCTGGCGTAGCATTTCGGTGTCCAGTGACTCGGAACTTCTGGTATCAGGATGCGGGGCAAGAGCCCTGGCAGTGCCATAGCTCTGAGGCCAGCGGCTTGGAGCGCGGGGGATGCCAAGAGTTTTTGCTTGTCCTCTGGTGTTTTAACCTTTATAATAAGGCCGCCAGCTCGGGTGATTTGGGTTCCCGCGAGGGTAATGCCAAGGGATGCCGCGGAGGGCAGTTTGTTCAATAAATCGCCAATTTTTGTCGTGGTGTCCTGTGGCTTCAGCACAATTTGTGTGCTTATCTCGGATTTCGCGATAGGTCCACTCGAGGCCCTAACGTTGGCGCGGGCCTCACATAGTAACCACTTTCAATGAAAAGCAGATGTTTGTTTGTTTAAGCGACTTCGTCAGAACTCGTCAGAACACTCAGAGTTCAAGCTCTCCCAGGTCGAGCTGTAGAAATTTTCGGGTGACGTTAAGGAATGGCAGCCATTCTGGAGCCAGTTCCAGAAAATAGAAGGGAACGTACATCGTCGTACAATACACTGTCGGTAAAATAAACTACTTGTGGCAGGCTACTTTCGAGGGATCGCGAGATTGACAACTCGTTACGAGTTACCCTCATACACGGGAAATCTACCCGAAGCTTGTAGAGGCTCCATGCCTCTGCCACTTGTCCTAAGTCCTTCAAAATGCCGTATGAAGAGCGACGCAAGCTCGTCATCGCAAAACATTGGTGTTTTGCTTGACTGAACTCGGGCCACTTGGCCAGATGGTGCAAAGCCAAGTTGCCGTGTCCCACATGTAGTCGTCGACACGTGAAAACCTCCTCTCCTGGGAGTAACCTAAAAGCAGAAGAGTCAAAATTGTCGCTGTAGAAGGGTGAACCTTGTACAGAACACGTACTGGCAGCAGTAGGAAGTCAAAAACGAGTACTGCTGAAAACCGTACAGGTGCTCCTGATCGGCAACGATGTTCAGAGACGTGTCAGGGCGTTATTTGATTCAGTTTCAGAAAGAAGTTACTTGTGGGTACGTTTTCACTGGCCGTGTCTATAGTTTGGAATCGGACTATGCTTGCAATTTCGACGTTTTTTCGCAAGAAATACTATCAGGGCAGGCCCAATCGCTAGTGTACCAAAAGGACCTTGGATGGACAGGTTGATATGCTTGATATAAGGACAGCTTGATATGCTTTGGGGGGTGGGGGGATATCGTGGTGCAAAGACTTTAATTGATTTGTGAGCGAAAACTTCGTCATTTAATGATTAAAATAGACGTGTTTCCACTATGAAATTATCTTCAATCTTTTTCCATTTCCATAAAATTCCGCTCTGAAGTTGAGCATTTCCACCCGTCTTCTTTGAATTATATCACATGGTAACAGGGAAGACGGGTAGAAATGCTCGGCTACAGAGCGGAATTGTATGGAAATGCGAAAAGCGCCATCAAATATGATTGCAGCTTGCTCGAAAATTAGCAACACGGGGTAATATAAAACATCTACCGAAAGTATTTTATAAGCATTACAAAAGTGTTGACAATCCGGTCACGTTGAGTTGTCGTTCAGAAATTCGGGTTTATTCATGCAAAATAGCTACCTATCGATTTCCATGAGAATTGAGGTTAAATAGAGGGATTTTCTTGCGAAATAGAAGGCTATTTCGTTCGTTTCTAAAGGTTTCTGTAAAGACATTTCATTACTGAGCAGTGAGTTCACCTCTCGTCTCGTACTATAGAGGCAATTAAAGAGAAATCAAGGGCTCGCCTGTGTATTATTTTGTCGCCGACAGATCTTTGACGTCAGTTTAATTTGATTATAATGGCAAAAAATAGAGAGATTTTGCAACCAGTCCCATAAACCAAAGTTAATTTTTGTGTACGCGTGGTAGTGAACATTTCGTTGATTGAAATGTAAATATCGTTAACTTTAGCGTTAGCGGAGCTGTTTGCAAAATTTCTCTAATAAAATATAGGTCAGCGCTGAACTTTAGAATGAGAGTTCCTGCGTCATAGACTTGTGGGTTGAAAAATTCTAAGGTGAAATGTTTCAATCTCCTGTTCAACAGTCCAGGATGTTTTATCTTCGAATGATCATTTTTTTCATAACTCCAGAGACTAAAGTGAATCAGTGGAGGTGTTAAAAAAAACAACTAAATAACTGCCTATATTTTCTCAGTTTCTGACAGCGTTGTGATTTTACGCTCAGGAAAGCTACCAAATGTCTGTAGCAATGAGATCTGGAACTATCCCTGAGTCAGGCATGGAACTCAGGAGTAATGGGAATGGGACTGTGATGGTCAATAGTTCTTGCTCGGTATGTGCCTCTAATATAAAGAACATTGGCTCAGCGTGATTGGTGTTGCTCAATCCTCTCGGGCCGGCTGTGTTCTCCGTATTCCACAATAGAAAATATTGCTTAAAGCCCTCAGCAACACATACATTTATATGCCAAGGGACGATGGGTGGCCAACTTCTGGGGCTGCGTGTCCTTTCCACCAAGATTTCCCCCATGCTTGCCAAAATATTCTCTTCTAGAGGGGTTAATTCGTCACTAATTGGACCAGACCCCCGATCTTTTCTTGCACCAACCTCCATATTACGTCTTCCGCCTGCTCACTCTCTCCCGCGGTGAGCTCCACGGACCAAAATGGCAAATTCACAACTCAAATGGCGGAAAATCGCCTATTAATAAAAAAAAAGAGAATAGAATGTGCTAATTCGCTGCAAAATTATCAGAAAACGCTATTTCACAGCTGAAATGAAGAAAAATCAATAATTCGCGGCTGAAATTTAGAAAACGAAAATTTGTATATCTTCTTAAAGAATCGAGGCTCAAACTGAGAAACAGCGCTAATGCGTAGACTATAAGTTAAGCGATGGAAGTGCCCCTAAAACTGCTAATCCAGGACAAAATTTAGCTATTTTTTACTATAAAAAACTAGGAGATCGGCAATTCGAGGTTATTTTCGAAGGTTTCGCTCCATTTCTGGAAAATCAATGGCCCAAAAGTTCATAATCAGACAAATAACTTTAGTTTCTATCAAATACTTTCCTGTCTGGGGTGCGACTGTCATTTCCGCCTCCCTTATTCTGTAACTCTGAACTACGTGCGTTAGCCAAATTTCACCGCTTCGCCCCTATTCTGTAACTCTTATAACGTGCGTTAGAGAAATAAAAAACGTGAATTTCGTTCAAAAACTACCCCCCCCCCCTCCAGAAAAGGAAAATCTCAGAATTGTACGTCGCAGTATTTCAATTTTAAACTGTTCGACTTCGACCGTTTTGTTACAGTGGCAGCGAAGTGGATGCAAATGAGCTGAACTGTGAAGCTTGTAAATTATTTAGATTTCATGAGTAAAATCTGAAGTTATAGTGTCAAAATCTGAGCTCTGCGATTGAATTCAGTTATATCAAAAGGTGTTGCAAGTTTCCAGTGATGCATTTGTCAGTTTCAAGAAAGTGTTGTGAGTTTCTGGTGAGAAATAGCACAACGTACACCGTTTTGTGACTACATGACCAGTTTTTAAAACCAAAAATTGGGATAGCAGTGATAAATTACAAGTTTTCTGCCGAAAAACTGTTATTTATTTGTGGGATAGCCTGTTTGATGGGCTTGAGTAGTCAGTAGCCGCATGTACAGGAAAAAATGACCGGAAACAGGACGAGTATATTTGAAAACTTATATTACTTTTTTCATTTGTTTTTTGTTCTGAGAGGACTGGTGGGAAAATCTTCCTCGGCGTGGAATTCTGCGGGCTGGAAACGCTTTCATTATTTCACGACGAGTTCATTCATTTCATTTTATTTAGTCCTCAATAATGAGTTTCATTATTAATATCAGTTCAAAGAAATAAACTATAATAATCCTAAAAAGGAACGAAAACTGCGTTTTCTCATAGGTGCGTCTGTGGAGAGTCAACAGTTCTTTCCACTTCGCTGGTGCCACCCCTAGAGAGCATTTGGTTAATTTGAATCGCCAATACGGAAATAATAACGCCTTCTTTCGCAAACCTTTTCTAGCAACATTCCTACTTTCCTAAAACATTTTTTAAAAATATAGTTCGTCCTTTATCATAATGACTACTGTTAGATAGTGTAACAAAAAATAACGCTAACCAGAGGTTGATGCTCTCTTAAAACCAAGAAATTTCCTGACGCCCGAGGCTCAACGCGAATGGAAACCCCAAAATGAACTTTTCATGAAAGAAATGGAAATTTCTTTAGAAACTTTTTCATGAAACCTCTCTCTTGCCAGCCAACTCATTACTCACTCTCTCTCTCTCTCTCTCATACTATTTCCCCAATTCCTTGGAAAATTATCATGTGAAGATGCCCGAGGCTACGCCAATAAAACTCCGTCCGCGAGAAGTTTCGAAGCCAAGTCAAGAGGTTGAAAATCGTTATGAGGGTGTCGAGGTTCACCAAAACCGGATTTATAGCAAGCCAAAACCTGGCAAATTATCTTTTTTTAAAGCAAAGACTCGCAAAATTGGGATTTTAAGAAGCCAAAAATTGGGGAAAAAAGAAGGTTTTTAGTGAGCCAAATTGTGAATCAAATCATTTTAATGAGGCAAATCCGTGTAATTGCAGTTTGAGCAAGCCAGTACCCACGAAATAGCGGGTTTTAGGTGAGAAAATGGTTTTCTGTAACAAGCAAAACCCGAAAAATTGGCGTTTTGGCGAACAAAACCAGCGAAATTTGTTCTTGAATGAGGCAAACACCACAAAACTGGATTTACAGCCAAGAAAATCCTCGAATTTTATATTTTGGAATCCACTAAAGTGGTCTTTTAGTGAGTCGGACGCGCGGAAATGTGCTTCTTATTGTGAATAATCCGCGAAATTGGTTTTTGAATGAGGCAACTCCACGAGATTGATTTTTTCAGCAATAAAAATCCCCGAAACAGGTTTTTTAGTTAGCGAAATGCGGTAAATTGACTTTTTCGAGTCAAACATGCAAAAATGGGTTTTTAGCAAGAAAAGTCCGCAAAATTGTTTGCGTATAACTGAATATATACTGTCCTATTTCAGGGGAAAGTGCAATCTACGTCTCATTATAGTACCGGAGGTAGCACAATTCGTAAAGGGGCCAGGCTCCTTGGTTCTCCGCAGGGTGAAAAAGGCGTTCCCGAACCAGCGGCGAAGACCTCAGCGAAAATAACAAAGAGAACAATTTTTCATACAGTTACGTTTTCCAACGGGGTAATCATACGACCATTAGTTGTCATGTTATTGAATACGATGTATTTATATGACGTAGAACAACGTCAGAAAGGCTACCGGAATTCGGGGTATTGTTTTTCTCGATGCAATGATAATTCAAGGTGTGTCGGCATGATGGGTAGGAAGCACGTGCTAAGCCATTTTGAGAAATTCTTAGCATTCATGGATGGAGAGTTCCTTTTTGATGAGGACTGTTCTTCCTCTTAGGCGAGGTGATAAGTGGCCGGCTCGCACTCGAGCCCTCCGAGGTCGTTCGTTTGGTTTCCTTCGCGATGCGTAAAACTGAAGACAGCTGGAAAACACCGGCCGGCGGGCTTGGGCTGTTTCGCTACCTTCTGCCCGGTAAAATATTCGAAAACAGAAAAAAGGATTCGCCTCTCTTGGCTTCCCAAAGTCCTTCTTCACGGCCTTTCACTTATTTCTGAAATAAAATGCATTATATTGGCCGTCAATGTAATTAAATTATTAATCATCTTATGAATACTTACTTTAATATCAATAAATGATAACGTTGAGTCAAAAAGTGACATTCATAGTACCGATAGAAACTTGAAAAATATCGAGTGCAAAAAAACTGGTGGGGGGGTGAAGTACATCCTAATCGGCGCCAGTAGCGCTACCGTCGATTTCTTTAGTCTTTGGCTGGTCTAAGCATCCTCATACAGTTTTGTAAGTCACACTAATCCTACACTTGAAAGGTTCCCACAATGTCTTCCCTTTCTCACTAAAAGCGCGGTGAGAACGGTCGTAACGGTTGAATCTAAAATAAAAAAAATGTCGGTAATTTATCCTGAGGGGAACCTTTTATCCCTCGGCAAAACGATTCTAAACGAAGAAAAGTTTAAATTTTAAACAGCGATCAAGACAGAATCTTTTTACCCATCCCTCGACACCCTCATAACGATTTTCAACCTCTTGACTTGGCTTCGAAACTTCTCGCGGACGGAGTTTTATTGGCGTAGCCTCGGGCATCTTCACATGATAATTTTCCAAGGAATTGGGGAAATAGTATGAGAGAGAGAGAGAGAGAGTGAGTAATGAGTTGGCTGGCAAGAGAGAGGTTTCATGAAAAAGTTTCTAAAGAAATTTCCATTTCTTTCATGAAAAGTTCATTTTGGGGTTTCCATTCGCGTTGAGCCTCGGGCGTCAGGAAATTTCTTGGTTTTAAGAGAGCATCAACCTCTGGTTAGCGTTATTTTTTGTTACACTATCTAACAGTAGTCATTATCATAAAGGACGAACTATATTTTTAAACGGCGCGTGTAACTGTGACATTGTGGACTGTTGCAAGACTGAATATTAATCGTCATTGAACGGTATCATTATTGATTTAATAGTTTCCCAACAGCTTAGTTATTAGCTCTCTATATGAGTGTTTCTTGTGTGTACAATTGTTCAAATTCCATTTTAACAAAAAATAAAAAAGAGTGACGTTGATCTCACACATCGACAGATTGACGTTACTACGCAGGTACTAGGCTGCATTTTCATTCAGAGGAGTTTGGTTCGTACGCAATGCGTTCCTTAGCCAGAAAATTAGCTAATTTTTCTCATTTTATTAACACATTTTTCTCATTCGAGCTAGTAGGTGTACATCAATCTCAAAACAGCCCATTGCGTACCAATCATAACAACTTCCTCCTCGCCATGAAACATCAGCGTTTGAAAGTTAATGAAAGATTTTCAATTTAGAATTTGGGGGTGGGGGGAACATGTCAGGTAGACAGTATGAGGAAAGGGGTCGCTTCGTCGCATCTTTCAGGGTGAGAATTAAGCGGAAATTACGTTCTTGAACAATAAGGTTTGACGTGAAACCAACACTGGCTGTTTCCAGAGAGTTACCCATCGCTGCATAAGGTTTTGTGTGAGAGTGAAAGCGTAGTGGACGAATTGAGGCTGAGGGGGGGGACTGGGTAGGCATTGTTCTACCGTTGAAACAATACGTTTCTGTGTTCCTTTAAACCGCAGCTGTTCAATTTCCTTTCTAATTCTGAACGACGAGATTCCAATTTTGGTTGAGTGGGGGAGAAGGGAGTTTTATACGGTAAAAGGAAGAGAATTTTGACTGGAAGGTTTATGAACAATATTCCGAAATCACCAGCAAACTGGTAACTGGTCGCTGCATGAAAAGTGAAATTAGAAGTGACAACCCATCGTATTAGAGCATTATTAGCATACATTTGGGTTTTACAATTATTTCTTTGGAGTAGTAGAAACGTAGCCCGGCAGTTAACATACGGAGAAGGCCATACACTGGGCACGTTCTGTCTCCTGCTTTGTGAGCTCCACCACAATTGACACACTTTGGTGGGACGTCACATTCTTCACTATCCACATTTGCGTGAGCCGGCTTGCCACACTCGCAGGTTTCTTCATTCTTGCACCTGCCCTGTGTATGTCCAAAGTTTTGGCACCTAAAGCACCTCCTCGGAGCATTTATGTAAGGCCGCACTCTAAATCTTTGATAAGCCGCGTATATGACGTCAGGGAGGACCTTTCCCTTAAATGTCAGAATAACTGTCCCAGTGTTTTCATCTATTCCATTCACTTTTCTGGTTACAAATCTGGCAGCTATCACACTATACGGTTTGAGAAATTCCATTGTTTCTTCTTCGTTTGAGTGCTTGAGTTCTTCAGATCGAATGACGCCTCTGATAGTATTTAGTCTCTCAGATACAACAGGATTTACCTCCTCGTCGATAAACTTTTTCAGGCTTTTCAGCTTATCTGACTGTTCTCTCGATATCGTTTCAATTACAAGCTTTCCGGACGCAGTTTTCCTAACATTCTTCACCCTTCCAACGGCAGCATCTATGTGTCTCGCAATTAGGAAGACGGACGTTTTTTGAAATGACCCGTTTGGTTTTTCCAGGACAACAAACCTATCCCAGACTTCTGTTTCCACTTGTCTCGTTTTAGGCAGACTACTTTCCTTGTTCCGTAATACGTCATGTTTCATAGGACTTCGTCTTTTAAACCGTTTGGATCTCCCTAATATGTCCGCATTCCAGTTATCCTGCGGATCATATGGCTCCATCGAGATTTCTTTTCTCTTCCTGTCTACATCACTTGCTGTGGATGCACCAGCAGCAGTGGAGCTGACGCTTTCGACACTACTAGTCCGATTCAGCGTTTGCCTCAATAACTCCATCGATCTCATTAGTCCGGGTCGTCTTGCTAGGAGCCTTAATCCATGCTCATTGACGCCCATCTCTGTCAAACTGTGGCCTGGCTTGGCAATATTGCTCGGAGAGTGGACAAGGGCCGACCCCCCGCCACTCTCTTCATTGCTTTGTCCATGTTGATTGTCCATTTCCATATCGCCTGGTTCGCCCAAAGGGTCCTGACTACCCCCCGGGTTCCGATGGATCAGTCCGGCATCATTGTGTTTTGTGCTGTCCATTTTGACTATAGTTTGCCTTTTTACCCTACGGCCAGGGCGGGCGAGACATCTCAGCCCTATAATCCAGATATTCCCATGTCTTCCGGGTCAGCCGCATAAAATCAATCCGAGGGAGGTGTGAGAGGGGAAGGATAAGGATAGTGGCAAGGAAGGCCGAAGGCCTATAGGGATAGCTGCGGGGCTGGGATGAGTCCCTGCAACTAGGCGACAGGACCCCAGGTTCACCAAGCCCGTATGACACCTGTAAGGCGTCACCCTGCGAGGTTCGGGATGCCTGTGGCTGTCGAGGCCCGACCCCCGCGGCTTTTTTTTCAGGGTATGCTCCCTTAGACGGTTGCCTTACGAGGTTAACGAATCCGTCCATTCGCCCCTTTTAGTCGCCTCTTACGACACGCAGGAGATACGGTGGGTGAATTCTAACTCCTCCGCCCCCACCCACAGGGGTGACAGGACAGATAAAAACAACTCGAAATGTGTCAGAGTGATGTATGGAAACGACATCGTATCGCCACAGTATGAACGCCGCCTAAGTCGATAATTTTTTTCTAGGAACATGCGTGCACGCAATCAATGGCGCATTGAATATTTTACAAACTTATGAATTTCGTTCAATTCAACAAGACCCCCCCCCCCTACACTTCACTCCGACAGGTCGCATAAACATTTGATTTTGTTGTATCGACAAAACATTGAATCAGGATGACGCATCCCTGACTCGAAACTTAAGATCACATCAGTCTTTGCTGATCCCCTCGCCTTAACAAGTTTCCTCTTCAACACAACCATGCTTTTTCCTCCCCCTACTGAGATAACCAACTTGAAAGGGAGCAATGGACGTCTAACCTCAGTGTGTGTGGGCGGGGGGGGGGACTTGAGTGAATGCCACCCTCTGTTTTGTTCAAACACTCACAGAAAAGTAAATACAAGTGCAGTTGTTAAGTCGGTTGACAGAGAGTTTTATTGGCAATAAAACTGAGAACGTACGACGTTTGAAAAGTTTTGAAAAGAAGGAGAAACTCAACTTTTTGAGAGAGGGAAGACGCCCCATTAGCATTAGAAGGGCCCCGTGAAATTCACGGATAGCTGGGGGGAATGCTAAGTGAAGCGCGAAAACGATCACATACCGCACAAAGGGTTGAAAAGAGTCGTAAAAAAAAAAAAATGTAATCAAATTGACTATTAAGGCCTTCTCCGAATGTTAACTGCCGGGCTACGTTTCTACTACTCCAAAGAAATAATTGTAAAACCCAAATGTATGCTAATAATACTCTAATACGATGGGTTGTCACTTCTAATTTCACTTTTCATGCAGCGACCAGTTACCAGTTTGCTGGTGATTTCGGAATATTGTTCATAAACCTTCCAGTCAAAATTCTCTTCCTTTTACCGTATAAAACTCCCTTCTCCCCCACTCAACCAAAATTGGAATCTCGTCGTTCAGAATTAGAAAGGAAATTGAACAGCTGCGGTTTAAAGGAACACAGAAACGTATTGTTTCAACGGTAGAACAATGCCTACCCAGTCTCCCGCCCCCCCTCAGCCTCAATTCGTCCACTACGCTTTCACTCTCACACAAAACCTTATGCAGCGATGGGTAACTCTCTGGAAACAGCCAGTGTTGGTTTCACGTCAAACCTTATTGTTCAAGAACGTAATTTCCGCTTAATTCTCACCCTGAAAGATGCGACGAAGCGACCCCTTTCCTCATACTGTCTACCTGACATGTTCCCCCCCCCCAATTCTAAATTGAAAATCTTTCATTAACTTTCAAACGTTGATGTTTCATGGCGAGGAGGAAGTTGTTATGATTGGTACGCAATGGGCTGTTTTGAGATTGATGTACACCTACTAGCTCGAATGAGAAAAATGTGTTAATAAAATGAGAAAAATTAGCTAATTTTCTGGCTAAGGAACGCATTGCGTACGAACCAAACTCCTCTGAATGAAAATGCAGCCTAGTACCTGCGTAGTAACGTCAATCTGTCGATGTGTGAGATCAACGTCACTCTTTTTTATTTTTTGTTAAAATGGAATTTGAACAATTGTACACACAAGAAACACTCATATAGAGAGCTAATAACTAAGCTGTTGGGAAACTATTAAATCAATAATGATACCGTTCAATGACGATTAATATTCAGTCTTGCAACAGTCCACAATGTCACAGTTACACGCGCCGACAATTTTCGTACTCCTCGTATGCCTCGCGGCAGTTTTCCTCCCCTCACCTGTGACGGGTCAAACCCTCGCTCAACGCATTCAACAAACAAAAGCTTCCACGCGGCAAAAGACGGCCAATTTAGAAAATTCCGCCGCTTCTTTTAAAGTGGCCAAAGCGACAGGTAACCTTATTGAACGGGGCGGGGCCACTGTCGGTGGCGCCATTGACAAAACAACTGATGGAATCACTTACGCGGCCAAGTCGACGGTTAATTTGTTGAAAAACATAACGGCCAGTTCGATCGACAAGGGAGCCGATTTTTTCATGGAGAAATTCCTCGAGGTTGTCGAAAGCAAAGGGAACGGAGTTATAGATTTACCGGATATCGACACCAAACTGCTTATCACCTCCTTCAAAGCGTCGGGTGGGTATTTTAAAAATCTCATGACGCTACGTAAAATCAACAAGATAGACTTCAATGTCAGAAATAATTCGGCGATCATTGAAATCCCACTGAAGATGACGATACTCGAATCCGGCTACACCGGCTTCAAGGCGAGCGCTTGGCCGATTTCAGTGTCAGGAAGTTTCTCAGTGAGTGTCGACGACAACGAGTTTATTATTCGATTAGGCCTTCAGGCTGACAAAGATTGCATTCTCAACGTGGAACAAATGGAGCTGGTTGAACTGTCCGGCTTGAAAGTTAATTTTGAGGGGATTTGTGGATTGTGCTCGACGGTTGTGAGTAATATTTCGACCAGTTTGGCTAATTTCCTTGAAAACATCATCAAAAGCTCAGTGCAGAGTTCGGTTGACAGTGCCATTTCACAAGTTTTAGAAGACTATCCATTGATGTGTTCTAAATTTCTGGAGTGATTCTTTCAAATAAAGCAAACTTGTGTAACTTACTTCAAGGCAAGTAGGTACACCTTTCAATGATTTTACTGACATATTTCACAATATTCACGAAAATCCTAATCATTGGAAATAAAACAGTCGTAATAGTCATGTGCATGCCAATTTTTAAATGTATTGTACGAGAGTTTTGGTCGTAAGAGGCGATACTTTCAATTTAGCGGCCAGCTAGTCAGTTTTCAAGACTAAAAGGTGCGGTCGTATGGTGAAAAAGTCATTTTTTGAATAGAAATGTACGGTAATGAGCTCTGTTTTCTATCTGAATGTCTAGACTACCCCACCCTACCAACTTTAGTTCTCTCATATGAATAAAGCAGTTCAATGTTCCAATGAAGCTTAATACGGTTCTGTGAAACGAAATCCCCTCTCATGAAGGGTCGATGTCCCCGGATCGTCACTTTATAGAGGCAGTAGAAACTATTCATATTCGACATTTAGATTGTAATGATATTGGCGATCGAGACTTACCCAATAATTTTGACTCTAGATTTAAATTCATTGCGTGGGCACCACCTGAAACAAACAGAAACAGGTGGCTGGTTAAATTTTTGTAGATTTTTTCCATTTTCTAAACCTTCTTACTCCAATTTAAAACGTTGCCTATAGTGCTGTCAATGACGCCAATTAGCGGGGCGGGGGTAATAACCATGGTCTCAAAAGACAAGGTACTTCTGATGATGACTCCAAGGAGTAAAGACCCTTTTTAAAAATGAAAAAAAAAAAAAAAAAAAAATATGGACAAAGTATATGGATTTTTCTCGAGTGAAGGAACCGTGTAACGGTTAATAGGTCCTCCAATTCCTTATTAAACCGTTTTATGATAGCAAAATTACTAAGAGCATTAACGTAATGACACATTTGGATCCTACAACCTTTATTTTTCATTCTAAGATTGAATACGAGATATCATTGAGTTCAGCGTTATTACAACAGTTCAAAAATGGGACTCGCTCGTCAAATAATATTGCCGCATAAACTGGATAAGAATGAAAAGTTTACCTTTGGAAAAATGAAAGGAATAATAAAACGCCCCCGTCCTTTTTTCGCCAGTTATTCTTTATTGGACGAAATGAAAGGGGTTGAAATTGCAGAAAACGTTAGCTAGAAGAGCTACGTATTGTTGACGGATTTATCTTCTTTCTTATTTCTTTATGAAGTTATATAATTCTACCTTTTTGGCCTTACCCAGCTCTTTTTTTGTCGTCCCTTATTCTTCCTTGAAAATACAGGGACAAAAATGAGAAATGTAAAGGAAAATTCGTGATGTTTTGGAGGTAATAACGTGTTTTTAGATCATAAAACAACGACTGTAAGATAAAATACACGAATGAGGGAGCGCAAAACCGCTGAAATAAAATTAGAAAACGTTGACTTCACTTTATTCTCCAATAAAATTGAGAAGCTTAAGTTTAGGTCATTATCGAACAGTGTTGCGAATGAATGCCACGCCAGAACAGTTGATTCCCAATAATGCATCTCAGGTGGAATTTTCAAGACGAATTCGCAGGCTTCTCCGTCGCCTACCGTTCGTGAGGAAGCGGTTACAGACCAAAGAAATGTGTGTAACGCCCTAAAAAGGGGCGTTATGTTGTGCGAGAGTAATATTTAGAGACCAGCACCTGACCCTATCTCTTCGGCCTGACTTGGGGTTCCCGGTGGTGGCCTCTCGTCGTCATCGTTGGTCGGGAGAGATGTAGGCTTACAATGATTCTCTTATTAAAAATGCTTCAAACTTCAGCAAGACCGTGTGGAGAGTCGTCAAGGGCTAACTGCCATCTGGGGGTCGAGGTTCTTAAATGACTCTGGTCTGAGTGCGAGCTCCTTCAACGCTTTGTTCATAGACGCGGGAGCTAAATGTGTCGGCACGCTACCCGACTCACCTGTCAGTTTTCGCGACTTCCTGAGCTTCTTTCTCTCTGGTCGATGTGTCGGTGGAGGACGTGTACAGGGCGATTATCGGCATGAACAACTCGAACGCCCGAGATTATTATGGTTTGACAGTGGAAATCATCAAAGCTTCAGCTGGCCTCATTGCGGAACCTCACGGAATTCGAATCAGGGTCTTTCCCTGACTGCATCAAAGTGTCGGTAGTAACACCCGTTCCGAAGAAGAGCAATAAGGAACATAGCGACTTCCGGCCTATATCTATAATTCCTATATTCACTCGCGTCATCGAACGGCTCGTTCTGTCCCAGATACTTTGCTTCTTCGGGAACAAGTTTGGTTACCAAAAGGAGCACTCAATATCCCTGGCCGCTATCTGTCTCCTCCAGTCTGTCCTCTCCTCTCTCGAGTTAAGCTTCAAGGTCTGCCTGCGGCTGTTTGACCTCACACGGGCTTTTGACTCCGTGGACATTGGAATATTGGCGGTCAAGTTGCACCATTATGGCTTTGATGAGAGCGCCATCAAATTTATCCATGCTTATTGGATAGTTGCATTGCTTGTCCTTCGGCGGCGATAGAGATCGGGGCTCGCCCGAGTGGATTGATCTGGGGGTTCGGCCAGGGATCTATTCTTGGTCCTTTGCTGTTTCATATTTATGTCAATGATCTTTGTTCCGTATCTTCGTCCCTCCGTTCTTCCGAGCTGTTTCTTTACGCGGACGATACAACGGTTTTGTGCCGTGGTGACTCCGAGGCTGATCTGGGTGGCACTCTGGAGCGGGGCTTCATTCGTGGTCCAATCGTGGTGTCTGGCGAATCGTCTGGCACTGAATTCTAGCAAATCGCAAGATCTTGTAGAACACTGTGTCTGTATTTCGTAGAATGGTCTCCATGCACCGTGAATCAGCGATTTTTTCTCAATTTTAGTATGGAAGTTTTTTGAAACGCTACTACGACGCTGTTAAAATTAATAAAAAGCACTAAATCGGGGCTATAAAATAAAGAAAATTTTAATTTGCGTCAAAAACTGAATTTACTCCAATTCGCGACTTCTGAAGGCAACTTTTGAAACTGAACATTGAGAAAAAGCGCTAATTTATGGATATAAGTGAACAAAACCGCTCATTCGCGAGTTAAACTGAGAAAAATTGCTCATGCATTGCGTATAGTGAACTAGAAAAATGCTAATTCGCGAAAAACCCCCCAATCTTGCGGCTAATAGTGAGATTTTAAATGAAGTAAAGACATGAACGTCTTCGTTGACGTTCTACGGTTGCTAGGGTATGGATCAGCTCATTGGTAGAATTTCAAAGGACGTTCTTTTTAACATCTTTCAAAATCTACCTTAAAGATTGAGGAAAACAATTAAGAAAAACACTAATTTTCAGCTAATACTGAGAAAATTGCTAATCCACTGCTAAAAAATTGAAAAAATCGCTAATTTGCTGCTAAAACTCGTGGTAAATTAAGAATCATCGCTCATTGGATAAAAACGCTACTGAAGTTGAGAAAATGCGAAAATTCATGGCTGTCGGAGGGGCTGGGGCAAAACCACTAATCCACGGCTGGAATTGGGAAGAACGATACACGCGGCCAAAATTGGAAAAAGCGCGTACGTTATACGCTTCTTTCACTAAAAAAAAACTCGTAGGTAAACTCACACTTTATCCACTCGTTGTACAGTATACATGGGGGCAGCGAGATGTTCGGTAGATTCAAGAGTGTGCAGGCTGGGTGGAATGATGACTAAAATGTAAAATTACCCCCTCCCCGCCCCTTAACAATATTTCAAACTGACCCCCCCCCCCCCCTAGGACAAATCCAACCTATGCCACTGCCAAAGGTTCACGAAATACGCTAGTATCTTGCCTCAAATCAAACAGTCGAAAAAACACATTTTCTTCTAATACAATGTCAGTATTATTGAGTTAGGCATGTCTCAGTATCAGATCGCCGGTGAAGTGAACCAAGAATTTCAGGAGAAAGTACAAAAAGTATTGCCAAGATCCCATCCATTTTAAACGGATTTTTAGGGATGGTAAGAGTTGTTGCGGGGTTCACTATCCATTGCACAATGTATGCCTAGACTTTAAACTACCTGACATTAGCTCTGGCTATACGAACAAACTTGAAGCAGCGACTGAAGCATTAAAATATGTGATCAAAGCCAACGTAAGCAAAGTAGCAATATGTGCTGACAGCTTAATACGAACACCAAAAGACTTCAAGTAGTCCTCCTCGTGTCACTACCTAATTATTGAAATTATTCAATGCATCAGATCATTAAGCCCTGTACACACGGAGACTTTTCTGTCCTGTCACGAAATTTTTAAGATTTTTAGGAATGTTCGTTTGTCGTGATGTCAAAAAGTATAAAAACCATATGTTTCTATGAAAAAACCAAGAAAAAAACGGAGAAATTCTGGAAAAATCTCTCCTTTCTCCCTACCACGCGGAAACACAGCTTAGAAATATGTACCGCGTCTACATTAGCCCTGTGAACAAAGGACAGGAAATAAAAAATAATTTTTAAAAAAACGAGTTTAGCGTGAATACGTTTTTTGGCTGGCAAGTAGCAGCTGAGCTTGAGTTTTGAGACCCCAATACCCCCCACACACCACCACCAACACTAGGCGGCGCACGCGCTGTGAGACCAATTTTATCACTTCTGCCTAATTGGACCCTATACTCCTGTAAAACGTATTCACGTTAAAATGGGAGTAACTTTTGGGGCTTGAAAATAAACAATTTCTGTCGGAATAATGTAGGTACGTACGGTAACAGGGACGGATTTAGAGATTTCCGTCTAGGGGGGGGGGGGATTCTTAAGCACTTCTACATCGGAGTTAGGATAATATCGAGCACAAATCCTGATCATGGAGGAGTATAGAGTGTCATCTATCGTCGCAGCAAGCGTTCTTTATTTGTAGCCATTTCCCTTTGGCCGGTCGTCCACTGGAAGCGTTTTCGAGAGGCGCTACAACGAGCGTACATTCCAAAGCCTTGAATTGAATGTGACAAACAGGAAAAAGAGCCGGGGAAGCATTATTTTTCATAAATCGTCAAAAGAAACTCAAATCGAGAGTTTAAAACAATGTTTGAAGAAACTATAGGTATTGTTGAACTCACAATCTATTGAAACCAAGGAGCCTCGCTCCTCGCATTACTCAGCGGATCCTCAGACTGAGAATGTAGAAGATTTCTTTGAATCACAGTATTCGTACCATTTATCATAGGAATCTTGGAGGGCATGAAGGAGAGATTCAGTCTTCGAGTCACGAGTACGAACTCCTCGTGCTCATTCCGCATAACATAATAAAATTCGACTTGACGGAACTGGAACATCAGCTTCTTCGCGTGTAGTTTATTGAGTCAAGTTCAATATACTTAATTACTAAACAATGAAGACTCTTTCAACGACTGATCAAGTTGAGGGTCCGGAAGTCCAGACCCTCAACCTTGTGGCCATCAGATGGCGCAGGATTTCCCCATCTAATGTGTACGAGAAGATTACGGAACAGAACGAATACTTTTTTAATTAGAAAACTCCTTTAAACAACAATCATATGACTGGCTACATCATCTCTTCCTCTTCTTCTGACAGACGTTTCTTCATCTGGTCCGAGTGATATTTTCGGAAGCCTTGGCTGTTTTTTACCAACCAGGTATTCGAGCCTATTTGTTTCACCACTATTCCCTTCTGCCATTTCTTAAACTTGTGGCCGTAGTAACGAACGTAGACCATTTCGTTTTGTGAGAATGGTGAAGATCTCGGGGCTCGAGTTTCTTCATTCTCTGAGTCGACTTTAGGCTGAAGGGCGTTCAGATAGGTTCTGATTTTCCTTCCGAGGAACAGTTCGGCTGGTGAAACGTTGGTCGTAGTGTGTGGAGTGCTTCGGTAATCCAGTAAAAACTTTTGAAGATGGTTCAAGAACCGGTCAGAAGTATCCGAATAATTCATCTTTTTCATTGCACTCTTGAAAATGTCGACGTATTTTTCCACCTGACCGTTTGACGCAGGGTGGTAAACGGGAGTGGTTACGTGCTGGACGCCGTAGTCTGCGCAAAATTTTTTGAATTCTTCAGAAGCGAAAGCAGGTCCATTGTCGCTCACTAAAGTCTCGAAAATGCCGAATCTTGAAATTAAAGACTTCAAAATATTTATTGTACTTGAAGTAGATGTTGAAACGACCGGAAAAATTTCGACCCATTTCGAATACGAATCGACGACCAGAAAAAATTGCTTTTTGAAGAAAGGTCCAGCGAAATCTATATGAACTCGCTCCCAGGGTTTCGACGATGGCGGCCAAGATGTCAAAGAATGGTTAGGGGCTGTGGGTGCAAAAACGTTACAAGCTTCGCATTTGCGGACTATTTCCTCTATGTCGCGGTCAACATTTGGCCACCAGAAGTGCTCTCGAGCTCGGGACTTCATTTTGACAACGCCAATGTGTGACCTGTGGAGTGTTCCTAAAATGTCTTGTTGGAGAATTTTCGGAATAACGGTTCGCAATCCCCAGATCAAGCAACCATTGTGAATGGAAAGTGCGTCTTTTTTGATGAAGTACGGCTTCAAATCGATGTCGTTGTTTGATGGAGGCCAACCGTTTTTAAAGAAATAAATAACCTTTTTGAGAATAAAGTCTTTTTCTGTTTCGGAGGCAATGTCGCTACAGTTGACCATAAAGCACTTCTGAGCTTCACTTTGAATTGTGGATACGACTTGATTAAATCCCCCATCTTCTACATCGAAACCATCGTTACTTCTACATGGCAAACGGCTGAGTCCATCCACTTTTCCAAAGTTCCTAGTTGAAATGAACTCGACGGTGTACGTATAATTGGTGAGTAAAAGTGCCCATCTTTGCAATCGATTAGAAGTTGCAACTGGAACACCTTTCCTAGATCCGAAAATGGTTACTAGAGGTTTATGATCCGTTTGAAGAATAAAAGTTCTGCCTAAAATATAAGGCTTGAACTTTTTAACGGCATATATGATCGCCAAAGCCTCTCGTTCTATTTGAGAATAATTGGTTTCAGCAGGCGTCAAAGTCTTAGAGCCATACGCGATAGGACGTTCACTCCCATCGGAAAATCTGTGCAATAAACTACAGCCAATTCCTACCGTAGACGCGTCGGCTGCGACTACCAGGGGAAGGTCAGGTGAATAATGAACGAGAATTGGGGCTGATATTAATGCGTCCTTCAGCATCCTGAACGCGTTTTCGCAAGCAGTCGACCATATCCAGGAAACATTTTTTCTCCGTAAGCAGTTAAGAGGATGACATATGTTCGAATAGTTCTTGATAAATTTTGAGAAAAAATTTACCATTCCTATAGAAAAGACTCCAACTGTTTCAAATTCTCAGGGGCAGGCATATCGAGAACCGCTTGGACTTTTTCTGGAAGTGTATGTAGTCCAGCTTTGGATATTTTGTGGCCTAAATAAGTCACCGACGGCTGTAGAAATTTACATTTATCCTTTTTAACCCTGAATCCGTATTCTTCAATTCGTTTCAAAACTTCTGACAAATTTTTTAAATGTTCCAAGTCATTTTTTCCTGTAACTATAATATCGTCCAAAAAGCAACAAGTATTTGGCACATTTTGTAGCATGTTCGCCATTGCTCTTTGGAAAATAGATGGAGCAGGAGCAACGCCGAAACAAAGTCTAGTATATTGGAAAAGACCTTGATTGGTGTTTACGACGAGCAAGTTTTTACTTTCTTCATCGACCGGTATAGAAAGGTAGGCGTCGGATAAGTCGAGAACGGAAAAATTTTCTCCATTTTGTAATTTTGAGAATATTTCATCCGGTGTTGGTAGTGGATAAGTTTGAGGTTCTAGAGCTTGGTTTAACCCAGTGGAAAAATCAGCGCACAGTCTAATTTTTCCTGTCGGTTTTCTAACAATGACGCAAGGAGCGGCCCAAGACGACGTTTCAATTGGTTTGAGAATTCCCGACGACACTAATCTCCCTATTTCTTCATTTACAGCGTCTCTCAGGGCGTAAGGAACAGGCCTAGCTTTACGAAATGTTGGTGAAACTCCAGGTTTAAGGGGAAGAGAGGCCAAAACTTTGCTACAATGGCCAAATTGTTCATCAAAAACGTTGCGATGTTTGACGAGCATTGAATCTATATCGAGAGGACGAATCGATGGAAGATGGGGCGAAACTTGCAATACGCCTAGGCCTCTTGTAAGCATTTCTATCGAATGGGAACTGATTTTGAGAGCAAATATCCAATCTCTTCCTAATAAATCGTGATGCTCACCCTTGACGACGTATAGCAATAGGACCTTTTGTAAGTTTTTGAATCGAACATTCACCAATTCTTCACCGTGTACTGGAATACGGTGACCACTGTAGGAAACAAACGACTTTCTTGGTGGTTTGAGGGTTGCCTCAGTTTTCAGAAATGACCACGTCTTTTCGGAAATGATAGTAACTGGACTACCCGTGTCAAGAATCAGGCTAACGTTCCTTGAATTAATAGTGACCGGAATTATAATTGCTTCGCCTGACTTGCTGGTATTTAACGCGAGTAAGTCAAGAGAATTCAAAGAATTTTGCCCTTTCTCCGCAGACCGACATACTTTGGAAATGTGGCCAAGACGCCCACAGTTATTACATTTTGCGTCTTTGAACTTGCATGTTTTGAACTTGCTGCCCTCCACAAGAGAAACAACGTCCGAATTTTGAAAAATTAACGGGAGAAACATCTTCGGTGTCAGAATTGTGGTTATTTTCCGGGGCAAACGCACGATTTCAAGAGTTTTGCTAGCCTCTAGTAACTCATGGAAAGACAAGTAATCTTTCTGAAGCAGAACGGATCGAATCTTACGGTCTGAAACACCCATTATGAATGTGGTAATTAACGCTTCTTGATAGAAGTCACTGGGAAAATCACAAAACGAAGAACTTTCTTTGAGCCGATTGGCAAAATCGTTCAAAGTCTCGTCCTGTTGTTTCATCGAAAAAAAACGTACTCTTTCGCAAGTTTTTAGACGCAGTGGTTTGAAATGCTTAGAAAGTAATTCAAACAGCTCGGAACAAGAATAATCTTCGACATTTTTCGGTTTACACAAATTAACTAAAATACTCAAAACCGAGAACTCCAAATGCCCAACTAGCAAACATCTTTTTGTTACCTCGTTTTGAATTTGAGAGAGCCGCAATGCAGTGGAGAATTTCAAGTACCACACGTCCAGGTCGCATGTCTTAGGATCGAAATTTTCGCATTTGATCGTAATATGGTGACTGCTTCTTTGTGACTCATTAAACAAATTGCTGGTGTTCTGTGGTGTCGAGCAATAGTTGCCGACCTGCCGATCTTTCTTTTTCGGCATCAGACTCAACAGCTTTTATCCTCGTCGCCAGTAATGTGTACGAGAAGATTACGGAACAGAACGAATACTTTTTTATTTAGAAAACTCCTTTAAACAACAATCATATGACTGGCTACATCACCATCATGACAGCAAACACAGCCCTGTACCCTGCTGCGGATCTCCTTAAGATGTGGCCAGTACCTAGGCCGTTGCTGGCCCTTACCTGGCCTGTACCCCATCTTTGGCCCAGACTCCCCCCAGCAGAGTCGGTCCCATCACTCAGCTCGGCTCGTTAGCCGTAACTGGTGGCCAGCTACCCGCGCCCGAGAGGCACAACGTGGAGGTGAGTCTTTCAGAGCTGGGGATGCTGGCTTGCGCCATGAACTGAAACCGGGCAGGGAAGGTGCCCCTGTACCCTGCATAGTAGCCAAGACTCAAGAGTCGTCCTTGCCAATCTGGGCCTTCATTTTTTGCCCAATATTCTGTGTGGGAGGCACACGACGAAATTTTTTACGGTTTGACCCTTTTAAGAAATCTAATGTCCCCACGCACATTAATGGCCACATTTTAATTAATTAGGTAATTTAATAAATGCAGAATTAAGAAGAGAAAAGAAGACGAGGAAGGATAGGACGGGGGTCGATGTATCATCTGTTCAGTTCCCCAAACCTCTAGAAGGTAGAACGGGGGAATCACTCATACCGAGTAGGGCCGGGGAACAGAACGTAGTGGACACCCCTGTTCACTTGGAGCGCTAAAACCGGATTTATAGACTTTTTCGCTCGGGCTCGGTAGATGGCTCCCCAAAACTTTCCAACCATATGGAAAAATAAACGTTCCCTTTCCTCAAGGAATACCGGCGCTGTCACTTGTCAAATGAATAAGCTTTTCTTGTATTTTCTAGTGTGTTGGACTTTTGCGATTTCCCTTTAGAATTTAACTGTTTGTGTTGCTGTAACTTTCTCCCGAGCAAGAAAATAGTTTCTTGATTGGTGATGGGTTTTAAGAAATGTGTTGTGAGAGGGTGCCGCGCCGGTCCAAGGTTGACGGTAATGTACAAAATGTGCATTTCTTCAGGATTCCTTCGGATTGCAGGTAAGCCACAATCTAGTATATTAGCTATTGTAATTGAACATGAAAATCTTCAGGCATGTTAAATGTACAGGATGAGCCAGATAACATGGATCAGCCACTTTTCTCGGTTACTGTCGAAGATTTTGAAATCTTCGTAACCCTCCTCAATTTTCAACGAAATTTCAAATTTGCCTTTCGGAACAATTTATGGGCTCTTGAAGTACCTTAAATTTGTGCTCAACTTCTTCTGTAATAAATTGGAACCTATATTTTTTATTTCTCATTAGAGTACAATTTAACTTCTTCAGGAGCCCATACATTTCTTTAAATGTCAAATTGGAAATTCTCGTTGAAAATTGAGGGGTTACTCTCCAGAAAATTTCGAAATCTCTGCCCTAGCGCCAAGAGAAACAGGAAGGCGCTTCAATTAAAAAAAAAAAAAAAAAAAAGTTCAAATGTTCCTGTTGAGCTTCGGACACTAGCGCCTGCCTTTTCCCAAAGTATACTTTCCATATTTTGGCTTACCAGCCTCTCTCGTCGAAGCTATTATTATTTAATATAAATTCTAGAAGAAAACACACGCATTATTTTACTTTTACCAATCTTATTTGGGTCTCCTATGTAACTTCTAACTACCTGTCGCTCACTCAGTGCTCAAACCTACGAGCGGGCAAACCCTTCTCACTCGTAATTTATCAATAAAGTCTTATAACGTGATTAACTTCCTTTTCAGCTATTCCGCTTCAGCTCGTGACCAGCGTATGACATAGTACTTCCGATTTGTTGTAAATAATTGAATTCACTTGTACTGATCCTTCACATCCTACAACTTGGTGAATGGCATGGTAATTTATGAGTGCCTCAATGGATTTCGCTCTTTATGGTGGAAAATGTCTTTTATTCTAGTTAGAATAAAAGTTAATATCAATAGTTAGAAAGTTAATATCAATCGGGAAGCAAGAAAGTTATGCAACGAAATAATTGAACTTTCAAAAAAAGAAGCGAAGCAATATGATGACATTCGGTTTCTACAAAACTGCAAAAAGAATGACGTTCGCCCCAAACACATAGACAATTTTGAAAACTCGTTCCATAGTTTTAATATTGAAAATTGCCCTCACAACAAAAAAATTCAAAACGTTGCAAGAGAGAATTCACGAAAAATCGTTAACATTGAAATCAAGTGCCACTATTGGAAAAAATCAAGATTAGAAAATTAATTCAAGAGAAAACTAACCAACTCCATCAAATTGCACCTTCTCACTCTCTTCTAAAAGAATTTGAAATCGACGATATCGAAAAATCAGGAAAATAATAAGAATAGGCATGAAATTAAGCTCGCAAGATTGACAAAGAGAAACAAGGCCCAGAGAATGGCCAAACAAATTGCGCTTCCGATGATATTCAAAAGAAATGGATCATTAATTTATCAAAAACAAACATACCACATTACGCATCTGAAATTCTCTAATTAGGACCAAAATTCTGCTTTCCTCCGCAAGAAAAAGAAATAAATACTATCAACCTTCTCAAAGAGTCCGAAAACATTGTTACAACCTTGGAAACAAACAGTGAAACCAAAGACCTGAGAAGCAGAATAACCAACGTCCTTTTGAACTTTCAAAATCATCGAAAAAGCAAGAAAATGAGTAACGAAAACAGCGATTCTTCAATTTCAAAACAAGACATAATTGACACATCGAAATTCCTCAAAGAAAATTCAGAATTACTGGTCTTATCTGCAGATAAAGGAGCTGTAACGATCATTATGGACAAATCAGACTACGATTCTATAACATAAAAGATATGCTAAACGACACAAACACGTACAGACTCTCAAAATCAGATCCTAATTCCACATACATGAGAAAAAATAACATAATAGCCAAGAAATTGTTTGAAGAAAAAGTCATTGACTCTGCAACCAAGCAAAAATTGACCATCTACAATGCACTTCCGCCAAAACTCTACGGGCTTCCAAAAATTCATAAAGCAAATCCAAAGATATTACGACGAATTGTTTCATGCATCCAGGCACCTAGCTTTGAATTAAGCCGACATTGAAATTGATTAAAGAAACGGGACGATTCAACGTGAAAAATTCCTTCGAAGTGAAGAACGAAATTGAATCTTTGAAGCTTGACTCGAAATTCAAATTAATATCTTTAGACGCTGTGTCATTATTCACGACAATTCCCCTAAATTTTGCTTTCGAAATCATCATGAAACAATGGACAAAAATAAAAAATAATACAGCGAACCTAGAACAAAAGAATTTCGAAGAAACTCTGTCCTTTTGCCTGAACTCCGGATATTGTGCATATCAAGGACAATTCTACAAACAAATTTGCGGACTAGCAATGGGTAATCCATTAAGCCCGATCATCGCAGACATCGTCCTAGACGAACTATTCAGACAGATAGAAAACAAATTCAAAGAAAAATCAAAATTTTATGCAAATACCTGGACGACTCACTAATCGCCTCGTCGACCTTCTCTACCTATGCAACCACTTCTGCGAACCGTCGATGAAATTTACAATGGAAACAGAAAAAGATTAAAAAATTCCATTTCTTGACAGAGACAACGATGGACAACTATACACCAGACACTACACCAAACCAACATTTTCAGGTAGACTATTAAACTTCAAATCAAATAGCTCACACACGCACAAAATCAATGTCATCAAGAACACAGTCAAGCGATATTTACAATTAACGCACCCAAATTATCACAAATAAAAAATTAAAGAAATACAAGTACTACTGGCAAACAACTACCCGATTAAACTCATAAAAAATGAAATACATGCATTTCTACACCGTTCAAACAATCAACTTCATGTCACACCAGCTATTCAAAATTTCGATGACCAATCAAACACAAAATACGCAACAATCACACATACTGGTCCTTTAACCATTAAATTACAAAAAATCTTCAAACAATTCAACAACTTGAAGATTTCTTACAAACCTTACAACACTAACAAACAATTTTTTTCTCAACTAAAAGACAAAATGAATACGCTCCAAAAATCGGGAGTAGTGTATAAAGTAGACTGTCTAAATTGTAACCAAGCATATATTGGTGAAACAAAACAATGCTTAAAAGAAAGACTAAAACAACATGACCGCAGCTTAGCAGATAATACACCGCTCACAGCACTGTCTCAACACGCCAAAGAACTTTCACATAAACTAGATCTAAACAACCCAAAAATTTCACACCAAGAAATCAACACACACAACAGAAAATTTCTAGAAATGGTAGAAATTAGAAAACACAACACGATGAAAAAAAAGTACAAGATGGCGGACACCGAACTTGGTTCAATTTGTGCTTGTTGTTTTAATAACGTTTTACCGAATAATAAGTATATTGTTTGCGACGGTACATGTTCAAAGAAATTTCATGCAGCTTGTGCAGGCTTCGCAGAGGATGAGTTTTCGGCTCTTCGGTCTCTTCGCCCCAGGATCAAATGGTTTTGTGAACCATGTGGTGTGAAAGCACAGGGTTTCTGGCTGGGGGAGGAGAGGTGTACCTCAGCCTCAATTCTCAACGTCGTAACAGAGGAGTTGCGGGCAGTGAGTGAAATTAACTTGGAGCTAAAGAATCAGCTAGCTGATTTAAGAAATGAAAATAATGGAATAAAAACAGTCTTATCCTCAATTCTCAATAAACTTGGCCTACCTGTATTGGGTTGCGGAACTGAACAAAATTCGACTCAGGAAGGGAATTTTGTTTCCACTTCCCCTGCTTCAGTTGATGGTAACGACCCTGATGCTCCTCGGCATTGCAATAATTCTGACGACGGGTTTTCACTCGTAAAACGGAGACGTGGGCACGGAAGTGACTCCAAAGTTCATTCGACTCGTGAGTTGACAAGTTTACAATTGAAGAATGTAAACAAAGCTAGCAGTATCAATGCAACGGCGTTAAGTCCCGATGTGGTCATGCCCACGCCACCTCCCGGTTCGATGCTGACTCAAAAAAATGAGAAGAAAAATAATTTTCTCAAAGGCCGAACGCCTGCGGTCACGGGGAAAAAAGCAAACCTTGGAAAACTTGTAGCTCCTGTAAAAAAAGCGATTTGCCTTTCCAGATTTGCCCCTGATGTAACTTCCGAAGACATACTGAATCTCGTCAAGGATTCTTTTCCAGACATCAAACTCGACTGCGTTAAGCTGCCAACGCGTCATGCTTGGTACTCGTCATTTCGTTTAATTACGGACGTTTCATCGTACGATTCTCTGATGGATCCTAATTACTGGCCAGAGGGTTGCCTAATTGCTCCCTCGCGTATTCCTCGACCACCGACACGTCATGAATCTGACTCAGCTCCGCGGAATGATTGACTAGGCACAACAAACGATCAATTTAACTTTTCCGTTTTTCACTCTAATATCCAGGGTCTCCCCAGCAAGCTCTTAGAACTGGAATCTTTTCTTTTAACTCGTCCTGACATCAGTATAATTTGTCTCACCGAACACTGGCTGACTAGTACCGCTATTGGATGTCATGTACCGAATTCCTTCTTTCTGGGATCCTCCTTCTGTAGGAGAGTGGGGCGTCACGGAGGATCTTCGGTATTCATTAGTAGTGGTCTGGGCTCGAGTGAGATCGCCAGTCTGGTTTCTCTCTCGCTTGAGGCCGTGATCGAGATTTCCGCTACTCGAATTCTACTCCCGGACATCGTTGTGTGCTCGATTTATAGGCCTGCGGGTGGCCCGCTCCACGGATTCTTCCGCACTTTTCAGGAATGGCCGTATGAACTCCCCAGCGTTGCTTGCTGGAGATTTTAATATCGACATACTCAATGGGGAATCGGATGCCAACTATTTTCTGAACTTGCTATCATCCTATGACTTTCAGCCCTCAATATACCAGTGCACCAGAATTCACGGTAATGGTAGGGAGTCCGCCCTCGATAACATATTCACAAATATCCATCATTCCTGGTTCAGCTCCAGCATAATCAATTGGCAGTTCTCTGACCATAAAGCGCACGACGTAACGTTGCGCCTTCAAGCTCCTGTAGTTAAAAATGGCAAGTCTGCCCCAAAACGTCATTTTGGAGCTAACCGACTGCTTAGTCTCACCTCTTGGCTAGTTCAGCCTGGCCTTTGGCTTAGGATTTACGAGATTAAAGACTCCTTTCGAAAGTGGGAACTCTTCCTACACCTTCTTGTGAGAGGATTGGACGCCTGCTGCCCCTGGATAGTGTCTGATGACCGACGAAGGATGAAGGATTCTTGGTTCACATCTGAGTTGGAAACGAAACGCGATATCTATTTGGATCTGCTTCGGAGTTATAGGTGTACCTCCGATCCTCAGCACCGCTTGAATTTTCGTAGTGCTTTCGTCGCTGCTAGGAAAGAGTATCGCACAGCTTTGTCCGCCGCTAGACGGGCGCATAACGACGAACGAATTACGTCGTCCGTGAACAGGTCTCGTGAATCGTGGAGAATTGTTCATAGGGAACTGAATAGCAAGCCCTTGAAGAAACCCATGCCAGGTTCGAATCTAACGGCCTCGGATTTCAACGTACATTTCCGTGACAGTGCCTCGAGGATGGTTGACTCTTTGCCTCCCCCTGAGACTTCCTTTATGGTTTATCTGGATCAAGTTTCGGCGCGCCCTCCTTCTCTTGCCTTGGAACTTACCACTGTCCAGGAGGTATACGCTTCTATAGGTCGCATGAAGTCGTCGGCTTCGCAGGATTTCTTGGGCATGTCATCCTGCTGTCTCAAAGCTATTGCGTCGACTGTGTGTGAGCCTCTTGCCCACTTGATCAATACATGCTTTGTGGCTGGGGTGTTCCCTAATTCTCTCAAAGTCTCCAAGGTAATACCTTTGCCCAAATCGTCTGCGACATCCTTCGATGGCTACAGACCCATCTCAATAATTCCTGTATTGGCCAAAGTCATCGAAGACATTATCCTTTCGAGGATAGTCTTCTTCCTCGAGCAGCACAAGGTTATCTCGGACCATCAGTTTGGCTTTCGCAAGGGACGCTCCACTACTGCTGGGGCCATAAAGCTTGTTGATGACTGTCTCGAGCATCTCGAGTCCAGGCAACGGGTGTCCGTTCGCCTGTTTGACCTATCTAAAGCGTTCGATTCGGTGAATGTGGAAATTCTCCTGGCTAAACTGCAGCATTATGGGTTTTGTCCTCTCTTTGTCGGGTTTCTTGAGTCTTACCTTAACGGCTGGAGTCAGTATTGCGAATTTGACAGTGAGGTATCTGATCTTCTGGTGTGCAGAAATCTCGGGGTCAGACAGGGATCCCGGTTGAGTCCGGTGTTGTTTTTGTTATTCATTAATGATTTGCCTCGCGCTTTAACTAAAGGCAACGTCAACACTATCCTGTTTGCTGATGATGTTACCGTGATGTGCCGGGATGGTGACGATGAGGGATGCAGACGTTTGCTTAAACAATGCTCTTCCGAAATCGGTGACTGGTGCGTGGCCAATCGTCTGCATCTAAACGCAGCTAAAACTCAGGACCTGACACTCAATCTGACCTCCTCGTCGACCAGTGCTTCCGAAGTAAAATTCCTCGGGTTTTACATGGATAATCGACTCTCCTGGACCAGCCACATCACGCACCTGTGTAAGGGCCTATCGCGCAGTCTCTTCGCGATGCGGCGCCTTGTGGGCCTCGTCTCGGCTCCTGTTCTGCGGATGGTGTACTACTCCTTTTTTGCGAGTCATCTGTCATACGGCATTCTCCTGTGGGGAAATTCGACCAGCGTGACGCGCGTCTTCAAATTACAGAAAGCGGCGATACGAATAATGTGTGGTGTTCACTCCCGCACTTCTTGCAGGCCGCTTTTTTCAGAGCTTGCGATACTCACTCTTCCGGCGCTTTATGTCCTTGAAATGGTATCGTACGTGAAGCTTCATGCGGAATTTTTAGCGCCTGAGCACGCCTATTCAACGCGAAACAGAGAGCGTCTAGTGGCTCGCAGGTGTCGCCTCGCGGTGACTCAGCGAACATGCATCTCGTCGGTGGGGGTCAGGCTGTACAACGCGTTGCCGGGCCGCCTAAAAAATCTCAAAGGCGGGGATTTCATGAGAGGTGTTCGGGAGCTGTTGCTTCGTCGATGCATATACAGCGTCGAAGAATTCTTCTCCAGCTGTGATTAGCACCTGTGATTTTGTTGTCACTTTGTAAACATTTGTTTTTTTTTTTTTTCAATTTGTAATAACTTTGACGTGGCCTTACATTTTAATTTTGTGTTGGCATTTAATAAAAATGAATGAATGAATGGATGAACTACAAAAGAGACTTCGGTCCATACGCTGCAGGGACTCATTTTTTTGAATCAGTCGAAGAGGTGAAAGGGTTGACGACGAGAATTAAGTTCAATAGAGAAGGCCGTCTGGCAGGCACACAGGATGTTGTCCTCCAACAGGAGAAATAAAAAAAACTTGAAAATGTCAAGTTAGTTCCCGTGAATGCGGCGAATCCATTGGGCATTTCAAAGCGAAATGAAGAAGCTTCCCAGGGGCACTGGACGTTTCACTTTAACCGCGCCTGCGATTCGTTTTCCTCGACAAGATTTCGAATTATTCCCTCGTGGAAAGAAGAAAAAAGTCTCAGGGAGAAAGGTGACGACTTCTGAGCTTCGAGCTTACAGCACCGAGATCTCAAGATTCATTACTTACCCTTTATTGCTTCCTTTCCGTCACTTTTTGTCTTCGTCTCCGCACTTCTCCAAAGTAGGCTTTTTCCTTCTTCCACACTGTCTTCCTCAAGATTTGAACGTCAGAGTTTTTAATATCGCTCTACTTTTTCCCCCGCGTTAAACCTTTCCTATGCTAATGGGAAATAACATTACTCTTTCTTTCCCTTTAGCAACCGAGTCTTTTTTTTTTTCTAGTCACCTCACTTTTAACTTCTCTCTTGTAAAGAAAGAAAATTAAATTGAACTTCGCCGACCCTGGAATGCCTCGCTATTCATTTCATTTCTCTTTCTATTTCATCGTTATCAAGAAAAAGCCGATGGGAAGCATTGTTTTATCCGCAAGTCTCACACTTCGCTTCTTACCCTTTCCCAGTACTCTTTTCCTTTAACCAATAGTTCACTCAACAGGTTCTCTTAGCCTTGCAATGGCAGCATTTATCCAATTTACACTCTCAAAGAGCATTGATTGAAGCTCTCTATCGAGTTCAACGTTTTGTGCGGTTGCCGTGCGGTTATGGTTGTTCAAGTCATTTTTTAGGGCCTGAATATGACACTATGGTCATTTTTTGACCGCAGATTAGTCAGTTCAGCCTCAGTTATTCTCCAAAGGGCGCGAATGACCAGTTTGACCACTTTTAGAGCTAACAAGTTTGAAGATCGCAATTTTTAAAGCGTTTCGGGGGTTTGGTTACTTTAGGGCATGAATTGTCAGTTTTGCCATTTTCAATGGTATCCGGAATGGTCTATTCGGCCTTTTTAGAGCAGGAATGCACGGTTTTGCCATTTTTAGGGTATATAAATCGTCAGTTCAAACATTTTCACGGCGCGAATCGTCAGTTTAGCTAGATTTGCTATTTTTAAGGCATGTATCGTCAATTTGTACATTTTCAAGGCGTGAAAACTCGTGTGGTGATTTTTTACGCGCTAAATTGTCGTTTTGTGATTATCACGACAGGAACCATCTGGTTAGGCCTTTGAAAGCGCGATTCGTCAGTTTAACTATTTAAATAGGCCATAATTATGTGTGCATAGAATCATTTTTACCAATTTTAGGGTGTGAATAGTCATTTTGGCCTTTTTACGGCTTTTTGTACGACCATTTCTTGGGCGTGCATAGTCAGCATGATATTTTCAGAGCACGAATTGTCAGTTTTACCATCTTAAGGTCCGAATGGTCAGTTATGGCATTTCTAGAGCGGAAATTGCCAATTTAGCTACTTCCTAGGTGGGAATGATCAGATTGCCCATCTTCAGGAAATGAGTCGTCGATTTGAGTATTTCCCAGGCGCAAATTGTCAGTTTATCTTTTATTATCTCATCTCATCTCATTTTCTGGATTCTGGCTTAGAAACCGATGGCAGTGAGTTTTGCCGATTTTATGGCTTGAACACCCAGTTTGGTTACTTCTAGGGTGCACAGAGTCAGCTTTGCCCCTTATGAGGCGTGAGTGAATAGTATACGTCAAAGCAAGCTGAGAACGGTTTATTTGGGCATTTTCTGCGTGCGAATGGTCGATTTCGCCATTTTTGGAGCAGGAATCACCTGTTCAGGAATTTTCAGGGAGAAAATTGTCAGTTTGGTTATATGTATATTTAGAGCGGGCACCAAGGCACCACCAGTTTGGCTATTGAATCGTCATTTTTGCCATTTCAGAACCCCCCTCCCCATTTGGGCGTGTCACTGACCACAAGAACTGCTGAGCACCGACAACGTTCTATTGTCCTGGTCGAATGGAATGAAAGTCGTCGAGACGAGTCAAATTACTGTCCAACCGGATACCCAGTCCCCTTTTCACATTCCCTACATGAGCATAAAACCTTAGACTCCGCATTTCCCTGTCTTTAAGCTTTTCAAGTCAACGTCCCCCCTCTCCCCCCAACTCATTATAACCTCGAAACGGTAACTTATTGATATATCGAGATCAATAAATACGATCAAATTACCCGTGTCCTGCTGGCACAGCGGACCGACCCAGTTCCCGTCGATGCATTTGATTTTACACAGTCGCCTCTCAATCGGGAAGGCGGACGGCGAGGGAAGGTCCGCCACAAATCTCACTTCACCCAATGAATTGTAATCTTGAGCGACTTTGGGTCGTGCGACCACTTTGACGCCGCGCAAGGACAGCTGCGGAGAAGGACAGTCTAAACTTCCTTTGCCGTCTGCAACAGAGAAAGTCGAAACGAACATAAATTAAATCGCCTTATTAAAACGAGTCACACTAAAAGACCAAATAATTAATTACACTAAAACACATTATTACATTTCAAATTATTAACTGTGTATCTAATTACTTGTTTATTTACTGTATTGTGTGCTTATACCCTCCATTGCACAGATTGCACCCAACAATCACATTTTGTGTTTAATTTTGCCCACCACTACAAGAGCAAATATTGTGGCGACAAGTGGAAGAGGCAAACTCTGCTTTCCCTTCGAACCGTATAACTGTGTTTATTGCCACCATAGCGTTTACATGAATTAAGCTGAGAATTGCATATAAAAGGAGAAGAGGGGAGAGGCGTGGAATAAGGGTTGTACTAAAGGGGGGGGGGAGAAAGATAGAAACTGGGGAAAGGGATGAATCAGAGTGGGTTGGTTAACATTGAAACTTTTCAATTGACTTCACCAAAGACAGAGCGAAGTCATCAACAAAACCATGTCTTTCCATTGGAGCTTGTTATTGCATTTGAAGGGGAAACTTGCCGAATTGAAACTGATATACAGTACGTATTTAATAGGCTCAATGTTGTTGGAGATAACAATGCTCTTCATGAAAAATAAGACATGAGAAGAAAAGGGTCTATAAGACCCACAAGAAAAGGAATAATACCCCAAAGAAATTTAGATTCACCCGGAATATGCGTTACAGTTTTAACATAATGAACCTATCGATACAACGTATATTCAGCCATTTTGAAAAATAAAAAAAAGAAAGGCTTCCTCGCCTCGTTCTGATAGAACTGAGTCCGATGGGCGAGAATAAACGTAAGGTGAGACGATCAGCAGAATCGTACAAATCTCGGTGACAACAAGGAACAAGCCCTCACGTCTTTCACCCCTCCTCTTACCACCATCACTTATCCCCCTCATAAAATGATAGAAGCGAAGGTTGCCAAGAAAAATGTTAGCTACACGGACTTAACGCTCCTCCCCCCCCCCAACCCCTTTCCACATCCATCACGACAACCTGGCAAACTTCTGTATTGTCTACCACTTTCCATCCCCAACCAAAGCAACTCTTTCACATCGAAAAGAAAACTCAGCCGTGTAATGATTGTCAATCCTTCAACTTGCGGTTATTTTCTCGAGAGAAGTGTATCGGAGTCTGAAAGGGAAGATCTTTCACACATTTTTTTTTTTTACTTTTAGGATCAGAGAAAAACATTGGTGAAACGAAACAGAAAGTGAGAAATAAAAAAAAAAAGAAGGTAATGGTGAGAATGTGGCGGGGAGGGGGTTGCAAAAAAAGAATTTACCTCTGAAGAGGGGTTACGGGAGAAAACAGGACGCGAGGGGGTTGTAGAAGGTTCACCGTAGCATCTGAAAAGGAACGAGAATGATACTGAAATAAATAATGCAGGTGGTGTGACGAGGGTTAGTCCTTCTACCCATCTCTCTTGGACAGTAGGGAGACTTATCGAGACCGAAAGGGAGTGATGAGAAGGTGAGGGGTGGCTCTGCGTTAGAAGAGAAATGTTGAATAAATACACATTCCTTTCAACCAGGGCGCGGGGTTTTTCCAACCTCAGAATCTTTACAGACTGCTAAAAAGTTGTTTAACTTTCAGAAACCTACCTAGACTGCAATTTATTCCCGTTGTTTTGTTTAAACCAACGCTTTATCAACGATTATTACTTTTTCGTTAAACATCACGATGATTTCGTGGAGGCGACCGTTTGAAAGATCACTCACTCTTGACTACGTTATGCTTGAAGGTGATCGTTAATTTCCGAGGAAGTCTTGTTATCAAAAGCCCTTTACACTCTAGAGCAGTTAATAATTAACTGCCATGAATAACAAGCAATTGTAAACTCGACCTTAGAGTCCGATTATAAAGGATGTTGAAGCGTGGGATGTGTTGTGTGTGCGTGTGGGAGAGAAGAACAAATTACTCAATTTATTATAAATGTGAGTTACGAGTAAATGGAGAATTTTTAGGAATCAAACGTGTAAAGAGTGATAATGATTTATCACTCTGAAGTTACGCAAATTACTCAATCTTATTGCAAATTACTCATCGACACCGATGCTCATTTGTTTGTCTTGTGCATTGACAGGGTAGAATGCGCTCCCCCTTATTCATTAAAATTAAATTCGTCTCATGAAGCCAACGTACAGAAAAGAAAATGCTTGAAGAATCAAAGTCTCTCCGCCCCTTTAAAATGGTTCAACGAACTGAAAGACAGGGACGACGTCTATGACGGAGAGGGCACAAAAAAAAAAAAAACCGTGTTACTCCTGCTTTTCTTGCATCGACTAAACAGGATCGACTCGCAATTACCGCACCGGGGAGGAAAATTCTCACTGCTAAAACCCCTCTCAGTAGAGCGTAAAAGCTTCAGGAAGGGGTTGCAAAGTTGATGACGAGTAAGGGTGTGGGGGTATAAAAGAACGGAGAGAGAATGAGATGGGTACACGTTGAAAGCATAGTGACGAGAGAGGTGTTGAGGAGATTGAGAGTAAGCTATTCTGATGACGATGTGGCGGGAGAAAAGGGAGGTTGAAAGTTCTGTGCCGGGAAAACGGCTTAGTAAGGTGAAGGTAGGAGGTGTGGAACCCCCCCCCCCCCTACCATTAAACGAAGCCAATCATAAAAATAAGCAAACTTTTGGTATTAAGATAATTGTGTGAAATCCTCCCAATCTTCTTTCTTACCAAAGGAATTTGTATTCCTCGGCGCGTGGCATTCACTCTAAAATTCAACACCTTTTTTCCCCCTCTCATCAAGCAAAAAAAAAAATAAATAAATAAATAAAATAGCTCGGACCAATTCCACTGAGGTAAACACTCAATTTGATCGCAACCCTCAAGCCACTAAACCACCACCTTCCCACAGTAATTAATTAACCGGATCAACCTTAATTAACAACCGAATCGATTCTGAGTAGACTTTGCCTGAAAGCCCCTTGTCAATGTATTCCATTACTGACCATTTATTCACAAAATCAAGGTTCTCCACGACCAGATCGTTTCTCGAGGGTGTGGTTACACATCGGATCGTCTCGCGTCACAATGCACCAGTCATTTGCAGCAGGCGGGGTGTACTCGAGTAGGTTTATGGGGGAGGGGGAGGGGCTTGATGAATAGCCACGGAGTTCAAATTATTTGGGGCAAAATATCCAAGAAATTAAAAGTTTCGGGTCTGAATCCTAAAAAATCGCGAGTTTATAGTCATTATTTCCTAAAAATTGCTAGTTTTGGGTCTTTTTTTTCTAGTGGTTGTGGGCTGTGGAACCCATGCTAGCCGACCAAAACAGCAACCAGAGAGATTTGGAGGTAAATATCCGCGAAATAGGCAGCGTCCTGGCTGAACATTCGTGAAATTTCCATGTTCTCGGGTCTTTACACAGTTTCTTGTTTTTATTTTTCGCGAAATTGCCAGTTTCGGTCCAACTATTCACTAAATTAGTAGTTTCTGGTGTTCATTTCCTCGAAATTACAAGTTTATTGTCCTTATATAAGCGAAATTGCAAGTGTTTGCTTTTTATTTTCGCAAAAATTCAAGTTTCAGGGCCTTTTTTTAGAGACTACGGAACCCGGATTAACCAGCCCCGACAGCACCCACAGCCATGACATGTGAAGAGGATGTGGACAGCAATTTACTTTCCACGAATTTCAGTACATCCGACCTGGAGAGTGCGATTTCAGCCAAGACTGTGAGCTGAATAGTCTGAAAGCGCTATTTTGGTGGTTCAAATTGAGAAAATTCGCCGCTAAAAAGAGAAAATACACATTGTCCCCAGTTTTTGTAGGTCCTTAAACCCAGTAAAGTGCTGATCGGCAATTTTCAACTTGCAATTGGTTGAAATTGGGCAAAAATAGCAAAATCACAACTGAAATTGCGAAAAAACGACCATTCGCGTATAGAAAATGGAACAGATGCTAATTTGCAGCAAAATTATCAGAAAACGCCATTTCACAGCTGAAATTAAGAAAGATTTGCGGAATTGATGAAAAACCGTTAATGCGCGGAAACAAATGAAGAAAATCAACTTGAAAAAATCACTATTAGCGTGGCTACAATTTAAAAAACGCTAATTTTCAGTTCAAACTGGGAAATGATTATTATTCTTTGCTAAAAATGGGGGAAAAAGTGCTTGAGGAAAACGCCAATTCTTGGCAAAATCGAGAAAATTCGGTAACGCACGGGTTCGAAACGCTACTACGCTGATAAAATTTAGAAAAATTCTCGGACAAAGTGTGGTGAAATTTCCAATTTAAATACGCGCCGTCTGAAGGCAACTTGGTGACTAAAATTCAGAAAAACGGTAAATTCGTGCACAAAGAAAATGGACTAAAACTGAGAAGAAGCAATAAGCTATACCTAAAAGTAATATAAAATTGTTAATACGGTGCTAAAATGTGAAAAACCCGCTAATTTCCGGGTGATATTTAGAAAATAAAGAATTATTCTGGCCAAAATTAAGAGATTTAACGATTATATTAAGCCTAAATTGAGAAAAAGCGCTAATTCACAGCTAAAAATGGGGAAAAAATCGCCAATTAAGGCGGCGTTCATACTGTGGCGATACGATATCGTTTCTACATCACCCAGACACATTTCCAGTTGTTTCTGTCTGTCCTAGACGCTGTTCATTAGGGTCGGCGACGCTATCGTATCGCGTCTGGCTCAAGAAATAGAACAGGCCGAGCAGCAATCCAGGTCACTGAAGCCACTTCCGTGTTCATCTTGCACGAGAGGCTCCATGTTATATAAAAAGGACAATGCTCCAACCAAACAGTCATGCTGGCGCTCTCAACGCTACCATTCCCCGGATCAGTGCCCAATTAAGTCGTGTCGTTGTTTTGCGTGCAATGAGATAGGACACCTCGGCAAATGTTGTCCTAAAGTTGATCAACGCCATCCTTCGCGCTACTCGACCTAAGGCGGTGAAATTGCTCTCAGAGCTGAAGGAAGACGAGTCACAGACAGGAGAACCACTCGGCGTTGCTGCCGTCAGCAGTATACTGAAGATCGCACGTCGCTACCTTCTTCACGTCCCACTCAAGGTATTTATTACGTATCGTCGGCATATTGCAGAATTCTGTCGTCCTTGGGCAATGAGCACTCCACGGAGTAAACGTATATTGAGTATAGCACTGTACTTAAAGATATCGCCTTGTGGCAAACCTATGCGAGCCAAACGAGGCCCAAGCATTATGATCGCTAACTAGAACGTAGATGCGTCAGTTACCGACTAGTTCCTTGACTAGATTTACGAAATTCGAGCATGAGTGACCCTTTCGAAAGCCGAATTGACTTGATGGGACACCCTCCTATTATGTTTTAGCCAGTAATCGAGCCTATTTTTGAGAATCCTCTCAAAACTGTTTATAATGGACGAAGATAAGGAAATCGGTCTACATGACTCGCTATTATTGGGTTTTCGGGCTTCAGGAGAGGGATCACACAAAAGTCCTTCCATTCTTTCGGCACTTTCAACTCTGTAATTATATTATTAATAGCGTTTCCCATTTTAATTTGCACAAAATTCTGCATTTGGGCAGTTCATTTCCACCCGTCCACTCTTAATTAAATCATATTATGTTACTGGAGAAGACGGGTGGAAAAGAATTGTCGCGTTGCAGAATTGTGTGCAAGTGGGAAACGCTATAATTGTCTTTACTATGATGGATATGATGAATAATTCTGTCGCCGGTATTTTTAATTAATAAATTAATTAAACTGATGTTATCCGGACGACGATGGAAGGGCATAGCCCAACACGATTCGAGTTTCGAGAAAAAATGGCTCCCCGGCGGGATTTGAACTCGAGGAGTTTAGAGAAACAATGGACCTGGTTGGGGTTCGGCTTAGCTTATCCCTCGGAGTACGACTCTCAAAGGCGTCTCCGCAGCGCAATTGGCAGCGTGCAGGACTGGTAATCCAGAGGTTGCGGGTTCAAATCCCGCCGGGGAGCCATTTTTTCTCAAAACTCCAATCGTGTTGGGCTATGCCCTTCCATCGTCGTCCGGATAACATCAGTTTAATTAATTTATTGATCTTTACTATGTCTTGCTTGGTTTCAGAGGGCAAGTGGCTTCAATATGATCCCATCATGGCGCAGTGTTCATTGATTGAGGGATCACTCTATTCAATTCCTTGATCGTTACATCTTTCGTCGTGACATTATTGGGGGGGGGGGGTCTATTTCCAATGCTAACGGGAAGGGAAGAGACAGCCTGTAGTAAAAGCTTTTGTAGAAAGTCATGGCTGCGTGAGCGACGAGTTTTTAATGTTTTCAGTTGGGACCAAATTTTATTCATTGGAGTATTTCTATTCAAACCCTCACAGAAACCCTTCTAAGCTTCTTTTTTTGCGTTCTTGTACACAATTTTCGCACTATCACTTAATTGTGTTTGTATTGAACATAGTATGACAAGGAAGGGGGGGTTCTTGTAAGATTGGAAGGCTTTTTTTCTTTCATCTGTGGCTTTTGCGCAGTTTTGATTCCACCAGATGAGGCAGTACGGTTTTCAATCAGGTTTATCCACTACACATGCCTTGTTTGATGTTACCAAAAAATTGCAGAGTGCTTGGATAAGGGGGATTGTGTCGTTTTGACTCCATTTGTCATAAACTCCTTTTGAGAAAGTTGGAAAATTATGGTTTTAGGAGGAACGTGTTAAATCCAATCTCTTCTTACTTGGAAAACAGAAGTCAGGTTGTGAGAGTAAATAACTCACTGAGTAGTGTTGTCAATCTTAGCTCGGGTATTCCACAGGGTGGCGTATTGGGCCCTCTTCTGTTTATACTCGATTACAATAATATATTTACTCTCAATGTCGATGCCAAACCCTTTTGTTTTGTGGATGATACTGTTTTTTGTTCAGTGGTGCTAATTTTAATGAAGTTATGAGAAGCGTTCGAAATTGTATTGTAATGATCAAGTGTTGGCTTGTCTCTAATTATTTAGCTTTAAACCCAAATAAATCTATTCTAGTCAGATTCTCAAACAGAAATGACCGCCCTGTTCTCAACGTTGAACTACGACTAGATCGTTGAAAAAAGCGTTTGAGGAAGCCTGTCCGGCCCGACGCATTCGCGGAACGGGTGCGCCGTGGTGGAACTCCCAGCTCAGGGAGCAGCGTAAAAAAGTGAGGTCTAACTTTAATAGAGCTAGGTTGACGAAGGTTGGGGTGGATTGGCAGCAGTATAATGAAGCCAGAAAGGCCTACAAGCGGGACCTCCGGAGAACGAAGAGGACGGCGTGGAGGAAATTCTGCGAAGAAGTGGAATCGGCGAAGGAAACGGCAAGACTGAGCAAGGTCATCAGAGATGAAGTGGAATGGCAGCTGGGATCAATCAAGCTGCCGACAGGTGAAGTGATAGTGGACAATAAGGGGATTTTGGATCATATGCTAAGCACTCATTTTCCAGGGTGTGAGGAGAGGCAGATGACTGCGGTTGAGACTGACGTGCGTGACTTAGACGGAAGTCGGAGGGCACAGAGCGAACTGATCTGCACAGGGGGAACGCTTCAGATGGGCGCTGGCGACGTTGGGAGCATTCAAGGCGGCGGGGCATGACGGAATATACCCGATCGTCATCCAGAAAGCAAATGAGAGAGCGAAAGAAAGTCTTCGTCGACTGATGGTGAACTGCTTGGTAAGGGGGGAAATCCCCACGGCATGGACGAGGGTAAGAGTGAAATTTTTACCTAAAGGTGGTGGAAGAGCATGTAACTGCGAGGCGGATTTTAGGCCTATTGTGTAGGCTTAAGAGTAATGGAGCGAGTCATAGATTTGTATCGGCAGGAAGTGCTTGCTAGGAGAGGGTTGCATGAGCATCAACATGCATATAATGCGGGGAGGTCGACGGATACGGCGCTGCATGCGCTACTTTCAAGGGTGGAGGATAGTTTGGCCTGTAAGGAGTACTGCTTGGGGTTATTCGTAGATATAGAGGGGGCATTCAATAATGTCTCCAGGGAGTGTATAATAGAGGCGTTGAGAGAATTCGGGTTGAACAATGTGTTGATAGAGTTCGTCTTAGTGCTGCAGAACAGATGGGTGGTGGTGGAGCTGGGGGGTGTGGAAGTGGAGGTGATGGCTGAGAGGGGAACCCTTCAAGGCCTCTGCATTTCCCCCCTGCTCTGGTTTTTGGTCGTAGAGGGGCTCATACGAGTTTTGGAGAGAGAGGGTATTTATTGTCAGTTCTTTGCGGATGATGGGGTGATATTGGTGAGGGGGAAGGACTTGAGCACCTTGTGTGGTCTCATGAATCAGGCGGTTCACGTAATGAATAACTGGTGTGCAGGCAGAGGACATGCGGTAAACCCGGAAAAAGCCAAGCTTACAGTATTTTCGAAGAAGAGGAGCTTGGCAGGGTGGGGGCCAATTAGGATGAACGGAAGAGAAATAGAAAGGGTGTCAGAAGCTAAATATTTGGGGGTCACCCTGAACGGTAAACTGTCGTGGAGGACCCACGTGGACAATGTGTGTAAACGAGCGGTAAGGACATTTCATCAATGTAGGCTAGTAGTGGGGAGTACCTGGGGCTTAACCCCCCAACGGATGCTGTGGCTATACACAGGTAGAATATTGTATGGCGCTTTGGCTTGGTGGAAAGCGGTGGAGTGGTCCTGGGGGCGGGAGTTGCTCGGCAGGGTCCAGCGTCTGGTCTGTCTGGCGGCTCTGGGGGCCTTCAGGACGACTCCAACGGCAGCGATGGAAATGTTGCTTCGGCTGCGACCCCTATATTTGGAGGTCAAGATGCGCGCAATGGAAACATGTTAAGGGGTGGCAAGTCCATGGGAAATGGGCGGTTAGGGGGAGAGATTTGGGACACAGGGAAGTAGCGACGGAGCTCCAGCGGGTGGCGCCTGTCACCCAGATGAGGAGTGACAAAACCGTGAAGCGATTGGACTTGGGAAGGAAGATACGGGTTCGAGTTAGTACGAGAGAGGAATTCAGGGTGCAAGAGGGAACCATGAATTGCTTCACGGATGGGTCTAAGTTGGAATCGGGGATGACAGGATCTGGGTTCTGGATACCGGAGTTTGAAGGTGGGAACTGTAGGCCCCTAGGAAAGTTGGCCACGGTTTTTCAGGCAGAGGTCGTGGCGATAAATGACTGTGTCCTGCAGCTAATTAGGAAGCATGTGAGGTTCAGGGAAGTGGTGATCTACGCGGACAGCCGCACAGCCCTGGGGGCGGTGGCCAGGCCGGTGGTGGAGTCGGCCTTGGTGGCGGACTGTCGGCGGGCCATCACAAGGCTACAGGGGAATGGGTAATGAAGTGACCCTCGCGTGGATCCCTGGACACAGGGGATACGAGGGGAATGAGAAAGCTGATGAAATGGCGAAACAGGGGGCAAATAAGGAAGTATGGGGACCTGAGCCGACTATTGCGGTCTCCAAGACAGTGTCGAGAGCCCAGATAAAGGATTGGGCGGATAGGGAGGCCGCCAGGAGTTGGAATAGCCTATCAGCCTGTCGGCAAGCGAGGGCTTGCATTCGAGAATGGGACAGGGAGGCGACGATGTGGCTGCTATCACGAAGTAGAGGCAGTATGCGGAGGGTTGTGGGGACGTTTACAGGCCACTATGCGCTACGTAAGCACCTCCACTCAATGGGAATGGTGGCAGACCAAATGTATCGGGGCTGCAAGTTGGAAGAGGAATCGGCTATGCACTTTGTAGGGGAGTGTGAGAGGTATGCGGCTACTCGTTTCCGCATTTTCGGGACAGATAGGTTGCCAGGCATCACATTCTCGAGGGCCGAGGGGGTCCGAGTCCTTCAGTTTGTGAATGCCGTAGATAGGTTTGCGGACCCGCATTAGGCTTTTCCGAGTCCGACCCTAAGGGCATGGCGTATGAGCCGGTAACGGCTTAAGCGCTTCGGGCTCGGCTAGGCCGGGTGCGGGCCCACTGAATAATAATAATACTCATTGTAGTGTAAAAGTCCATTCCTCCAACTGTGATAGTAATGTAAACTGCTGTGATTGTCCTGTGATAAAATTGTAAATATTTAGGCATTTATCTAGATTCCGGATTGAATTACAAACACCACGTAAATAATATCACTCGTAGAGTTCGTAAATTGTTTTATAAATTTAAGATCTTAAAAAATATTGTTATCCATAGCACTTTGAAAATAGTGTATTATGCTCTATGTAAATCGATATTGAATTACGTTATCATAAGCTGGGGTAATACTAGTAAAAGTATTCTTCATGAATTGTTAGTGGCTCAGAAAACTCTTATAAAAATTATATGTAGTAAGCCGTTCCGATATCCCTCGTTGACATTGTTTGAAGAGTTTGACGTCGGTTGTATATTGTATATTGTACATTGTAATATAACAAATTTTAATCTATGTATCGTAAATGCAACTTCCAGCTCTCGCCTCAAGCTCGTCTTATGGAGGGCTGCCTAACAAAATACATTAATTCTAAATTCTAATTCTAATTCTAAGAGTCATTACGTGTATCTTTCAAGTCATTTTGAAAAACGTCCCAATTCGCCCGTTTAGAACGCCATTTCCTGAGTGCGAATGACTGTAAATCCTTTAAACTTTTTCAACATTGAGGAAATACTTATTGGGAGATGGTCGGAACCCATTGGATCCTGCAATACTTCCCAATAGAATTCCACCATTTGACTGTATCATAAAAAACGTCTGCTAATGATTATAGCACAGTGCTTCCTCGCTTTTCACCCTCTCCCCCTTGTACGATTTTGACGAAATTGATAGGGGACCCTCTGCTAGCCAACACATATATTCCCTGAAAATTTCATCAAATTCGGATAAAAACTATGGAAGATATGCTTGTTACAAGGATTTGCGGACAGACAGACAGACAGACACGAAACCGAAATTGTTCAGGAAGGTATAAAACGTGAAATGCAAGTGGAAATTTCGATTTTAAAGAAGAAGAAAAAAATATTTCCTAAAAGTGAAAACAATGCTTCCGTAGCTCGGAAGCAATAAACGGATGAATACGAAAGATTCAGACTTTAACGAGAATTTCAATAGGATATTCCTATTTAGGTGTTGATGGTTGGGACAGAGGGGAAGGAGGGATGTACTGGGTGAGTAAGAAAACATGTGGAACCGAAATCAGCCTAACAATAAATTAGGGAGCTCATTTTGCTTGTTCCACGAACGCATTACTCTTCCGGGATGATAATAATTAGAAAATATTAGTCGACCCCCGTCTCTTCCACACCGAAAACAGTTTGAAGCACTATATCCGCAAGTGAGATAGTCGTATTAGCCGCAATGGGTACAAAAACAGTAAATCAACCTAAGCAATTAAAATCTCACGCTCTTCACGTTCCCAGCTCTAATCCCTCTTTCAGTAATTAAACACAATGCAGTATACGACCAGAAAAGAGGGATAATTCCCACATCTTATCGTATCAATCGTATATCCCCCCACTCATAAACCGAACAAGTATGAGCTCCAAGAAACCTTTATCACAGAACAACCCCCCTCGCTGATCAAAGAGACATGAATTGTACGTGAGGAGGAGGGGCTTTGTGACACAAGGGAAACATAGATAGAGGGAGGCAAATCATTCACTTCAACGTGGTAGTAGTATAGAAAGGGTATTATAGTGCGAGGGAGTGCCTCTGGATTTATGTAACGGCAAGTCTGTAGGACACCTGTTAATCTGGACAGCTTTCCACTCTCCCCTATTATGTGTGCCCGGGCCTCACTTTGTACACGTTCCGTTAAATTTCACCCGATTTATAGTACGTTTTCACAAGTGGCGGGGGGTGGGGAGGAAAGAGAAGCGATCTCGAGGCTGTGATGGTGAGGTGGAACTGGGACTTTTCTAGACCCATGCTGTTCCAGTACCATCAGAGACCCATTAGCATCCATAAACCATGCCCTTTGGAATGAATTGCAACGTTTTTCACTTAATTGGTTATTTATTTCAAGTCCATAAATTTTAGTTTCACCGGGTTCTGCAATTTCCCCCTCGGTTTTTAATGGCATGAGATATGGGATGGATGGAAGGGGAAAAGGGGGTTGTGGAAGTATATAAGATTGTTTAGAGGTCGTTTATTTTCAAACCTAATGGCTCCTTCAACAATGTTTCAGGTGGTCCTTTTTTTGTTTTGTTTTTAAATCCTCCTGTTTCAACTGAAATTCCTCCTCCCAACCAAAGAGATATAGAGATCAATAAATTATTTGATTTCGCACAGTGGACACTACTTGTACGATTCTTGTGTGTGTTCTGCTGTTGAAATTTTTTTCTCCTTTTCATTTTTTTTTTTTTTCCCGCCCAAAACGTATATAGAAGCGAGCACTTTGGGGGTTTTTGTGTAAACCCGTCAAATCCAAAGCCTTTTCGCCCTTCATCAGGAGGGGAGAAAAACCATACACAAAAAGTTGCCAGCCCCCCACCCCTTCGTTCATCACAATTATTATATTTTTTTTCTTTTTACCCCTCAGCATTTTCTTGGCCACCATTAGAAGTTGTCAATATAGGTGGGAGTTTTTGGGGTTGAAAAAGTCTGCCGTTGTTGTGGTGAAGGGTGAGATAAAACGATGAAAAGAAACGAAAAAAATATGGTTTGGAGTAGAGCGTGAGAATGTTCTTTCAGGTGAACATGGAAAGGGAGAGGGGGGGGATATAACTTTAAAAATGACGAGGTTGTTTGGCAATTTCACATTAGTGCAAACAACCAACGTGATGTAACATAGAAAGAGATTTACCTATAGTCGGTTCACAACTTAATTTCTCCCACGAGTCTTGAATACCGAAGTGATACCTTTCAACGTTCTTTAGAAGTTGTTCCGTTCCGTGGCGTTGTTGGATGGGTGAAGGGGTGAGGGGAGGCTCGGTTTTCTAATTTAATTGAAATTGTCTTCCAGGGGGGGGTTAGAAATGGCACGGAAAAGGGTGTCTCGGATTGGTGAAGGGGAAAGGGTTGGGGAACAGCAGGAGAGGGTCGAGAATGAAATAAAGTGAATCGGCGGCAAAAGGGGAAAAGAAAGGGAGAGAGCTCATCAGGAATTAAAAATCTCATTTCCGACTCTTCCTCTCTCTCTCGCTCGCGCCTCTTGCCACAATTGAGATGGAATTCCCAGGCGGAGAAGAAGTGGAACCAAATATACAAAAGGACCCGAAAATAAAATTATTGAAACTCCAACATTGAAGTGAACGAATTTCCTCGCTCATAATTGACGGAAACAATTTTTCAACGATCCCTTTCCAACGTTTCCATATTAAAATTTATAATTTCCTTTTTTTTTCACAGTCAAAATAACGTTTCAACTTTTTTCCTATGCAGCTCTCGTTGTCACCCACAGGAGAGTGCTTTTCCGCTGGTCTCCTATTATAGCACCTTCTTCACACCGACCTTGCATAAAGATGACTAGCTTTGCGATTTCCCGTTAGGCTCGCTATTACCTCCGACACAATACTCCATATTTCCCCTGGGGATAGGCTCGAAAGGAGTACGTAAGATGGGTTGAGCAAGGGGTGGGGGAGGAAAAGAAGTTCACTTCGACGTATTTGGATGGAAAAGGCGGAAACTTTGCCGTGTGAAAGGTGAGGGGGTGGGAGTGAGGGTGATTTCGAAGAGAAAAAGCTTGGCACGGTGGTGAAAAAGAGTGGTGATCGGGGAAGGAAAATGGAAAGGAATGTTATTTTCCTTCATTCATTTCTATAATGGTCCGCGGATAAAGAAAAACGAGGAGCAGGAAGGAAAAAAATGGCGGTAAAAAAAAGAGGGTGCCGAGGAGGGAAAAATTATCTGATTCATCAACTTGAATCCTTTCCTTTCAAGAAGCAACTCAGGTGAATTTGACAAAAAGGGTTGTGAGCGCCTTAAACAAAAAAGAAAAAAGGAAAAATCAATTGAACTCAAAAGACCGAGTTCGTTTACAACGCCCAGAAGTAATTGTCGGTGCAATTAAAGTTTCAAATGAATTGCTTCCCCATCGACAATTCTCCTTCATTGAAATTGAAAATCATTTGATTCCAACAAAAGGATTTAAAACTTGAGACAAAAAGATGTTACTAAGGTTTTAGCCATTGTTTGTTTTTGTTTTATATTCTCCACCCCGCAATCATTTATAACGTTGAGGGGGGAAAATCGAACGAATTAAATATTTAGTGAAAATTTGTCGATATCGTGAGGAATTTAGCAACCCGAACTTTTCTTTTTAATATTTAATTACGCCTTCGTTGCGCTTAAGGCAAAGAGGAGGACCAGAATTGTGTGATTGAGTCGACGATCTACGCGCCATTAAATATTTGTTTTTTGCTGGAGAACTCCCGATTTTTGCGTCCATTACAGGACGCTCGTGGACCATCGAAACGCCCTTAATCCTTCATACCCTTCAAAAAGTGGTCAAAAATGGGTGATCGTTGGTTTTGATAACGAATTTTTCCGCTCCCACCATGGACCCAGCGAGGTCCGCTTACGACGAGATTTTTTCTTAATTCAACTTCAGGGCAGACGATCACGGGGCCGCTGTCCACAGCAAGCTTCTTGCCCCCCCCCCCCACGAAAAACGGGGTATCACAGGGAAGCCTCTTAAACTGTCCATCTCATCGGAAAAGACTTTCGATTTTCGGATTCCCTACTGTATCTAGAAGCCCAAAGATCTATGGTTTTGTGAAGTTTTTAATTTTCGCCTTTCTTGCCAAAAATGTACAAACGGCGGGCGTTGTTTTGGGAAAAAATGTTACGATTGGAGCCAAACGCTGCTTAAGAGTCTGTCGGGCACAGCTCAACTGACGAGTTCACGTTAGCTCCTTTCAAAGCGGCCAAATTGGATCAATTTTTCGAAATGATGATTTCGGACTCAGAAATGCTACCAGTCTCGGCCGAAACGTCCTTGTCGGAATTAGTCAAAACCGTGAAATTACCTTTTTTTAGGAGTTAATCCTGCGAAGTGGCCGTATTGAGCGTTCTGTGAGAGGCATAGAATCCGCATTTTGGGTTCTTAAAGGGCTAAAGCCACGAAATTAATTTCGCAAGAACAACCCGCGAATTAGTATGCATGTGTAAGAAGTGAGGTAGGGCAGTCTTTATTGCCCTCTCATCAGAAAGCCTCTAACTACGCCCAGCAGTACCTACTAGAAGCATAATTTATGTGCTGAAATCGCAATTTTCGATTTAAAACCGGCATTTTGTGATAAATTCGCCACTTGTGTGCCAAAATCGCAGTTTCTATGTAATTTATATAGATGTCACGGAAATCCTTAATTGGTGCCAACGATGGAGAATAATCATGAAACTACAAAAATCAGTCCTTATGCAGTTCACAAACGCAATCTTCCACAGCCATCACTTCAAGTCGTTGATGAAAATTAGAAAGAGAAGGGGCCCAAGCACCGAACCCTTTGGTACTTCCTGAAGAACAGGAATAAATTCAGACATCACACCGTTATACTCGACACACTGGTAGCGTCCGAAAATAATAAGAATTTAGAAGAGAAAGAGCTCTACTGTTCAAACCATAAAAGTCAGTTTCTTCACTAGAAGTTCGTGGTTAACCATACTGGTTAACCACGGTACCGAGTGGTGATGCATACTCGTCCTCGTCGTGCCCCTGGACGTCCTCATTGCACTCTGCAGTTGCACAGCCTGTAGAGAGGATACTGAACGTATGCACTGTCGCAGCACGCCAGCCCAATACGTTATAGCGACATCATGAGCCGAAACTGTCGGCCCTGCAACGACACCCGCCAGGGAAATCAAGCAAACAATTTCAATGGGCTTTCTCAAGGCCACCAAACCCGCCTACCCCGATTGCGACCCGAGGCCACGCTGAGGACTCTGTTCTGGAACGCTGGCGGGCTGACTGAGGCCAAGTTCTCCGAGCTCCAACTGCTCGTAAAAGAAAAGGACGTTGATGTTTTTGCAGTAGTGGAGGCAGGAGCGGCTTTGGACAGCATCACAAAATTTCAGCATCACGGCTACCAAACATATGCCCTGCCAAGAAGCCGCCAATGCTCGTCAGGCATTCTGCTGGCTGCTAAGGCAACCCTGACTGTGGAGTTTTCCGTATGGAAGGAGATGGGCGACCCTGACAAACTGGAGGCGGTGGAGCTTAAAGTGTGGAAGGGGCGGACCCATCGGCGCCTCTTTTTTGTGTATAACCCTCCCCGCAATAACCCTGATCTGACTTGGCTTGAGGACACTTGGGATCGGCGCTGCATCCTTTGAGGGGACATAAACGCTCCTTCAACTAGATGGGACCATGGGCGCACAGAGCCAGTAGGGAAGACCTGGGAAGACTTCATTGATGAAAACTTGGTTGAGTATGTTGGGACGCCAGATGGGAAGCCACCGCATGCACCGGTGCAACATCAAAACCAGATGCAGTGTTGGCCCATTCTTCAATTGCCTCAGGCACTTCCATTGCTCTTATCCCGCCACCAGGTGCATTTGGCCACAGCATTTTGCTGATTAGCGAGTCACTCGGCCCATATGCTCTGAAGGAGAAAAGGAGGCCCAGGTGGAACCTCAAAAAGGCAGATTGGACCAAGTTTGCATCTGCTTTGGACCAGCTCGTCACAGTCCACCTAGTGACTAACAAAATTGAGGAGTCTCTTGAGGGAATCACAAAGGCCATCTTACAGGCAGCCCTGCAGAGTGTGCCAGGCGGCCAGGTCCAAGATTATGTACCTTTCTGGAATGAAAACCTGGAAGCCATGAAGAATGATCGCGATACAGCAGCTGAATCAGGATCCCTAGCTGATCAGATCGTCCTGAAGCAAAAAGTAGCCCTTCTAAAGAAGGAGATTGTTGCAACCAAAACGACAGCATTAAGAAATTTTCTGCAACAGCTGGACTTTCGCAGGGACGGCATCAGAACACATCGTTTCATATCTAAATTGAACAATGACGCCCCAGCTCGGAAAACCCCCATCAAAAAAGGCACAGCTACACTCACTTTTGATAAAGATATCGCCCATTTCTTCTGCAAACATTACGCAGCGGTGAGCAATTTTCGCCCAAAGACAAAGGCCAACGCCCCAAGGACTGCAGCAGGGGGACCATGAGCTCTTCAATGGGGACTTCTCCATGAGTGAGCTGGAGTCAGCACTGCAACGTACTAAGAAGGGTAAGAGTGCTGGTCCCGATGAGCTGCTGCCAGAGTTTCTGATCAAGCTCGGTTTGGGTGCCAGGGCAACAGTATTGGCCATCCTAAATTTGGTGTGGAGAGAGCATTTCCCGGACAGGTGGAGAAAGGCTGAGATAGTGCCCATCCTCAAAAAAGGGAAACCTGCAGACACTGTGGCAAGCTACCGCCCCATAGCTCTCACAAGCGTCTTCTCAAAGGTCTTCGAGAGGCTGGTTCTGGGGCGGCTGCAGCAGTACCTTGAACGTTACAACCTTCTATCCGACCAACAGGCAGGCTTCAGGAAGCATAGGGGCAGCATGGAGCAAGTCCTACGGTTAACCCAGGAAATTAAGGATGGTTTCCATCATAAGCAGAGCGCCCTCGCTGTATTTGTCGATTTCAAAACCACCTTTGATCGTGTTTATCGGGAGAAGCTGGTACAAAAACTTTTCAGTATGGGGCTAAGTGGTCGGCTATTTGCTACACTCAGGTCTTTTCTGGCTCAGAGGTTCATCGGAGTTCGTTACCAGGATGACACATCATCATTCAGGCAGACCCGAAACGGTGTTCCTCAGGGTGCTGTCCTAAGCCCAGTGCTTTTTAACATTATGATCAATGATGTGATCTCTGCAGTTTCCTCTGTGCCAGGAGTGAACGCGCTTCTCTATGCTGATGACCTGGTTGTGTGGGCAACGTCAAGTTCCATTCCAGCGCTGGAGTCTGCCCTGAATATTGCGTTAGGACACCTCTCGGACTGGGCAACTCACAACGAGATGGAGGTAAACACACTCAAGACTGAATTCCAGCTCTTTACACTATCAACCAAGGCCCATTCTGTCTCGCTGACGCTTGATGGTGACGTTTTGAGGCAGACCAACTGTGCCACCTACCTCGGGATAAAGTTGGATTCACGGCTGTCATGGAACGCCCATACTGAAAATAGCGCTTCGAAGGGAATCAAGAGGTTGGGCCTCCTCAAGCGGCTTACTGGCACAAAGTGGGGAGCTAGGCAGGATGTGCTGGCAATGGCCTACAAGTCTTACATGAGACCCGCAATGGAGTATGGAAATGAGCTTCTGGTTACCGCCTTTGATTCAACAGTTCGGAAGATCGATGTTGCTCAGAACCATGCATTAAGGATTATCACTGGTGGAGCCGTGTCTACCCCAATTCCTGCAATGGAGTTGCAAACAGAAATTGAGCCGCAAAAGTTGAGGCGGGAGTCAGCTGCCCTGGCACTGGATGAGCGACTAAAGAGGAACAACGTTGGGTTTTGGCAGTCCTACACTCCTGCAGCAGAACGTTTGCTCTCTCAAACGACGTACCTTTCTAAGGTTGAGTCCCTACGAGAAGAGTATGGCCTTGCCGGCCTACTTTTCAACCCAGAACCCTTCCCGTCGGCTAGGGATCGGGTTCCTCGCTGCACTGCCGACTACTTTCTAACGTTGACCTCGCCTGTATCCAAACAGAGCACCCCCGCTACCGAGTTAAAATCCCTTGCCTTGGAAACCATGCACACCCGCTTCCCCGAAGATGAATGGTTGCGAGTGTTTACTGATGGTTCAGCAACTGGAGGAAGGCGGGGTGGTGCGGGAGTGTACTCGGCAATAAGAACCATTGCAGCTCCAGTTGGTGTAGTTGCAAGCAATTTTGACGGAGAAATACGTGCCGTAGTACTAGCACTTGATATGCTTCTGGGAATTGATTTTTCCCGAGCAGTCATTTTGTGCGACTCCCAAGCAGCTATAGTCAGCCTCTGTACCAATGGCCAGACTGACTCCTGGGATGTTTTGAGGGGAAGGCGCTTGCTGGAGCAGCTGCTGACGAGAGGAGCTATTGTGGCTCTTCAGTGGATCCCCTCTCACGTCGGCATCTGAGGAAACGAGTGTGCTGACGCACTAGCCAAGGAGGGCTCCCAGATGGCCATGCCAGATGCGCCAGTCAGTTTTGTTGCAGTAAAGTCGCTTATTAAATCAGGTGTAAATGACAAAGCCCGGCGAGCCCACGAACGTTTGGCTGAGGGAAAGCAGTGGGCTGCTCTCTTCAACCCAAGTAATCGTGTCCCTGCCGACCTCTCCCGCCATGAATCTGTTGCGGCATTCAGAACCATCACAGGACACGATTACCTCAATGCACACCTCCACAGACTCCGGATGTTAGATGACCCAGCCTGCTCCCTCTGCAGCAGTACAGAGCCAATGACTTCGACCCACCTTTTTGACTGTCCACAGCTTGCGGATGTACGACAATCTTTTTCCAATGACGACACCAAGTGGTCGAGAATATCTATGCTATATTGGGCTGCCAGAGGTCTCTTAATGACTCAACAGCCGTGACCGCTCAGCGTAGGGGAAAAAAAAAAAAAAAAAACCGGAGAGATCGAACAAGAGGGAGCCCATACCATCAGCATCCTCCAGAGAATTCACTATCTCCTCAATCACCAGAATGACTGCACCAACCGTACCCCAGTAGTGTACTGAGGTAGGGGCGAGGGGAGGCGGCCGCCCCAGGCCCCCGAAAAGCTTAGAGATGGAAAAATTACGATATTTAGGTTCTATGTTCATGAAAGTGGGTACGTAAAAATGAGTTCTGCTGTGCGGTTGGACAGCGATATTGGCTCTTTTCGATGATTTTCAGCTCACCCGACCTGAGGGCCGTCAGGAAAAACTCACGTGAAGTGGCTGCTAAGGCGAGATAGTATACCTATAGCTTGCGAGAATTTTTTTTCTCGACATCTCCAACTAGGGCCTCTGGAGAATGGAACGTTGTATAGGTGATCAGCAAACAGTACGGCTGAATATTCAATTTAGCCATACAAAATCGCTATTTTGAAGCCTAAAATTGTGAGAAATTGCGCCTTCTGAAAGTAACTTCGTGGCTAAAATAAAGAAAATTCACCGATCTCAAGTTTCTTCAGGTCCTGGAACCGATAAAGTTGAAAAGGCCCACTAAGATGCTGCTTTTTGGGGCCAGTATACGCAGCAAAAAGTTTGAAAAAAGCGCCAATATTCGTGTTTGAAACTGCGAAAAAGCGTTCATTTGTGGGCTTTCCGATGCAACTTCCAGGCCAAAATTGAGAAAAAATCGCTCATTTTGCAGTGAATAGGAGCCACTTTACGGCTAAAATGAGAACAAAAATTCTAAAGTGGTGATCTTATGGCCAAACTCGTGGCTGAAATAGTGAAAAAGCGCTAATTCAAAGCCGTGAAAGTGAGAAAAAAAAATTGCGCCTATAATTCAAAACAAAAAACAAGAAAAAACCTAGGTTATGGCTGGAATTGAGAGTGGGGCTTAAAATGGAAAATTCTCTACTGAAATTGCGAAAAACGATAACTAACGAAATTAAGCGAAATTGTTAATTTTCAGCTAAAATTAGGTGAAATAAAGATGAGAAAAAATCACTAATAAAATCGCTGCTAAAATTGAGACAAATCACGAACAATGAAATTGACAAAAAGCGCTAATTCTCAGCCGAAATTGTAAAGAATCACTAATTAATTTGAGCCCAAAATTGATTAAAATCGCTAATTCACAGATAAAGTCAAGAACAAACAATAATTTGCGGATGCAATTGAAAAAATCGCTAAATAGTAGGTAGCGAAAATTGAGAGAAATCCTAATTCGCGGCTGAAATTCAGGAAAACGTGAATCCGTAGCCTCTGAAGGCAACTACAGGCTTAAAACTAGGAAAACGTTCTAATCCGTAGCTAAAAGTGGGAAAAAAATTATAATGCAGAGCAAAAATGTTTAAAAAACTGATGATGTGCTGCCGTTATTGAGAAAAATTTGTAGCCAGCACGGCTAAAAATTAAGAAAAACGCTATTTTGTAACTCAAATTGAGGAAAAACGCTAATTCGCGGCTAAAAAAAAAGCAAAACGTCGCTATAATTGGCAGAAAAATGGGGAAAAATCGCTTTCGAGGAATTAAAAACGCTATTTCGCTGCAAAAAATTGAGGAAAACGCCAATTAAAAGCCAGGATGAAGAAAAAAAGCTTTTACGGAACAAAAGCGCTACCTCGCCGCTAAAATTGACGACATTTATACTAATTCGTGGAAAAATTGAAGAAAAATATCTAATTCTCGGCTGAAATTGAAGAAATTATAATTTTCGGCTGTGTTTGAAAATACGCCAGTCCGAGGCATCTGTCTTTTGTTCAGGGCTAAAACTGAGAAAAAACGCTTTCACGCCGGATGAAAGTGAACAAAAAAAGAAAGAGAAAAAGGGGCACAAATGTTCAAAAATCCGCTTAATTTGCGGCTAATATTGAGAAAAATCACTAATTAGCCACTAATTAGGGGTGAACGTTTCCTTTTGAGGGACACCTGTCTTTAGTTCAAGAGTAAATCTTTAGTTTTTATAAAACACGTCAGCTTTGACGTGGAGGTTTTCGTTCGTATTAGACGATTGTTGACCAATAATAAAGATTTCACGCCATAGCTGACGTGTTACCTATATCAAAACACTGAAGATTTCACCGACGGTATAAGCCAATAACCAATTTTCTCAACCTTTCCGGGGCATTTTGGTGTGGTATTGTCAGTTTTGCAGTAAAATATCAAGTTTCGAGGTAAAAAAAAATCATTTTCAGGGTGAAATAACTACCAGTTATAGAGTAAAATCGTCAGTTTAGGTAAGTAACATTAGTTTTTGGGATGAAATCGTAAGTATTGAGGTTAAAACCGTCATTTTCAGAATAAAATTGCCAGCTTTTGTAGTGAAATGTACGGAACAACTGTAATTTAATTTAGAAGACCCTTTCTACGGACAATTATGGGATTACTCCCCTCCTCACCGCACTACACTAGTCACAACTGTGAATTCGAGGGAGTGGGGAGGCTGAAAATAAAGAATTTAATTTTTAAATTAAATTCTTAACCATTTTTAACTTGTTTTGAGCTACGAGAAAAAATTGCCCCCAAGGTGGGCTTCGAACTCACGACCTCCTGGTTTCACGGCAGGTGCTCTACCCAACTGAGCTACCCGGGACTCCCCGACCCAGAGCCGATCAGGGTTCGAAGACCACTTTGGGAGTAATCTTTTCTCGGAGCTCAAAACGAGAAATAAAATGGTATCGAGGGAACTCCCTCGAATTCACCGCTGTGACTAGGGTAGTGCGGTGAGGAGAGAAGTAGTCCAATAATTTTCCGTAGGTATTGAGGTTAAAACCTTCATTTTTCGGCCAAAAATTGTCCCCTAGTCGTCTTGGTTGGACCAGAAGTCTATCAAACATTAAAAAACCTGGTCGCACCCGAAAAACCACTAGACCTTCCATTCGCAAGCATTGTCAATGCGTTGAAATCTCATTACTCGCCTTCCCGGTGCGAGATCGCCGAGAGATTTAAGTTTAATCGTCGCTGCCAGGAAGCGGGTGAGTCCGTTCAGGATTTTATAGTTGCTCTCAAGCAGTTGGCTACATCATGCAATTTTGGTGAGTTCCGCGACCAAGCGCTTCGGGATCGTTTGATTGTCGGATTAGCAGATGAATCCGTGGTCCGTCGTCTCATCGGGGAATCCAGTCTCACCTTTGACAGTGCAGTAAAAGCTGTCCTTGACATGGATGCTGTCAAGCGTGACACGTTAATCGTCAAAGAAGAGTCACGCCAGCTTCAGTGTAACGCTGTGTCTGGACAGTCGTCGTCTCAGGTCCGTCCACCCACACGCCCCAGATCGTCAACCAGTCACCCCGGATCGTCATTCAGTCGCCCCGGATTGTCATCCAGTCGCCCCGGCACTTCCCGAGCTCCCTTTTCTCGCTGTGGCCGAACCCAACACGAAGAGTCGTCGTGCCCGACCAAGGGATGGATTTTTTTTTCCTGTGGCAAGGCGGGCCACATCCAAAAAATGTGTCGAAACCGAGATGTCTCCGCAGTTTTCGTATGTTCTAGTGATAAGCTAGATTCTGTAAGTAAGCCTTTGCTTTTCCCAGTCAAACTTACCCTCACGGCCCCTGAGCTCTGTTTCGAGGTGGACAGCGGCGCGGCTCTCACCGTCATTCCGTTCAGTACCTTCAGATCCGTCTGTCCCGAGGCCCACCTCTCACCATGTAAGTTTAAGTTGTCAGCCGCCAACGGTCACGTTCTCCGACTGGTTGGCATAGTAAAATTACGGTCGGTCCTTATCAGAAATAAATTAGTTGAAAACTTGACCCTCGTTGTTGGGGATTCGTTGATTGTTAAGCCGTTATTGGGTCGTGACTGGCTCGATAAATTTGAACCTGAATGGCGAAATTTACTTGAAGGAGAGGCCTTGATTGCGAAATCTCAATTCAATCGGTCCTATTGTTGATACAATTTTATCTCGAATCAAGTCGTCCTTCCCAAATGTACTGCCGGAAAGTAATTCTGAACCCATACGGGATTTTCAGGCTTCTTTGGTTGTCGCCAAAGATACCGCTCCAATCTTCCACAAGGCGTACAATGTTCCATACGCTCTTCGTGACGAAGTCGAGCGTGAGTTAAAGTCACTGGAAAAGCAGGGCGTCATTCAAAAAGTACAGGATAGTCGGTGGGCTTCCCCGTTTGTATGCGTTCCCAAAAAAGACGGCTCTATTCGGATATGCGCAGACTTTAAAAACACGATAAATAAGTCCTTGGAGGTAAACCACTACCCCCTCCCTTGTGTCGATGATATATTCCAAAAATTGTCGGGTTGCAAGTTATTTTGTAGGTTGGACTTGAAAAATGCTTATTTACAGGTAAAAGTAGCGGAACAATGTCAACCGTTGCTCACGATCAACACGCACTGTGGTTTGTACAGGTACTCCCGTCTGGTTTTTGGTATCTCGGCTGCCCCTTTCATATACCAAAGTCTCAAGGACCAAGTATTGAATGGCATTCCCAAAACTAGTGCGTATTTGGATGACATCGTATGTGGAGGGGTTACAAAGGCCGAATGCCAAGAAATTCTATTCACAATCTTGGAGCGTCTGAACCAATTTAACATCAAGATTAATGTCACTAAAAGTCAATTTCTTACATCGTCAATGGACTATCTTGGTTACTTGCTGGACGACGCAGGGCTGCATCCAAGCCCCGAAAAAGTTGAGGCATTACGCGCAGCTCCACCCCCGTCAAATTTGTCCGAGCTGAAATCATACTTAAATTGCTTAATTTTTTTCACAAGTTTTTAAACTTTTCCCCAGACTTATTGGAGCCACTTCATAATTTGACCCGGAAATCTGTTGAATGGAACTGGACAACGGCGTGCCAAGATGCATTTGTAAGGGTTCTCTTCGATCCGAAACTTCCAATAATTGTTACGGCAGATTGCAGCTCGTATGGTGTTGGTGCCGTACTGAGCCATGTAGTTAATGGTCAGGAAATACCCGTAGCTTTTGCATCGGCGACACTGACAGCGGCTCAGAGAAATTACAGCCAACTTGATAAAGAGGCGTTAGGGCTGATTTTTGCCGTCAACAAATTTGAAAAATACCTGTGGAGTCAAAAATTCACGCTTGTCACCGACCATCAGCCACTTCAGTATATTTTTAACCCCACAAAGTCGATTCCACAAACTGCCGCCTCCCGGCTGCAACGGTGGGCACTCAGACTCTCCGAATTCTCCTATACGGTCCAGTACAGGAAAGGTAAATCAATCGGACACGCGGATGCCCTGTCGCGATTGCCATCGTCAAATGAAGCCGTTGAAATCCAGTGTATTTGTTGCACGTCGGTTTCGAAGAAAATCTCCTTGATTAAAAAGACGTGGCAGTAGCGACACAGGAAGACCATGTCTTGCGCCTGTTACGTCACTACATGAAAGAGGGTTGGACAGAATTCAACAAACTCGCCCCAGAAATCCGCCCTTTCTATAAGCTCCGTAATTCGTTCACCCTCGGAAAAAGGCTGTGTTGTTTACGGGGACAGAGTGATCATTCCAGAAAATCTTCGCCCTCAAGTCCTAAAGGTACTGCACAAAGACCATCCCGGCGTAGTGCGTTCAAAGATGTTGGCTAGGTCGTGGGTGTGGTGGCCAGGCATAGAGTCTGACCTAGCACGGACAATCGATACATGTAATGCTTGTCAGGTAACACAGAATTCCAATTCCAAGGCCGTTTTTAAATCCATGGTCAAGACAAATCGTTGTTGGCAACGAATTCATATTGACTTCTTCCATTTAGACCAGTCCACCTTTTTGTTAGTCGTGGATGAGCACTCTAAGTGGATTGAAGTAGTTAAAATGAATTCAACGTCGGTGGGCCCAGTTATGTTAGAACTGAACAGGATCTTTGCAGTTTTTGGGTTTCCTGTGTCTCTGGTGTCAGACAACGGGCCTCCATTTAATTCTGCTATCTTTCGGCGGTATCTGGAAAATTTGAAAATAAACTTTGTCCCCCCTACCATCCAGCTAGCAACGGGCTAGCGGAAAGAGCGGTCCAAACGGTGAAATCAGCAGTTGTAAAAAAAAAAACTGTTGTCACTTTCGAGTTCTGCGCCAAAAGAAAAGTTGCAGGAGATCGTTACGTCGTTTTTGATGGGTTACAGAAACACTCCGTCCACATCTACCGGAGTGAGCCCAGCGTCTCTTATGTTTACCTATTCAGTTCGCAACGCCCTGTTCGATGGTGCATCCTAAAGTCGGTTCGTTTGGAATGGAGGATGAGCAAAGGGGGGGACAAACAAAAGCTCAGTTTGCTGTGAACGATAAAGTTTTAATTCGTTTACCCCCTCCGATTCACTTTAAGAAGTGGTCACCAGGTCGCATTATGGAAGTCTTGAGCCCCGTTGTTTTTTTGGTTAAGCTGCCATCAGGAGCCATTAGAAAAGCGCACGCAAACCAGTTGAGAGCGTAGCGAGAGTAACATATAGCTTCCATGGGCTGTTAGTAGATCCTCCTAACGAAGTGCCGGAGGTTTCGGGTAGATTTGTACGGATGTCCGGGCTGTGTGGGTCGCTTGGAATAAACCACTGTTTTATTGTCTAATTACGTTCGTTCACAAACCCCATGACACGTCAAAACTGTCGGAATTGTGTTAATATTGTCAGAGTTTTCAAGACACAGAGTCGTAAGTTCGGCGTAAAATCATCCGTTTTTGGGAAAAACGTCAGTATATGGTGTGAAATTGTCAGATTTGTAGTAAAATATCCAGTTTTGGGTTGGTTACGCCAGTTAATATCGTCTCATTTGGGAGCAAATCATCAGTATTGAGGTGAAATCGTCGGTTTCGTGGTGAAATCCTCGGAGTTTTCAAGACAGAGTCATCTGCGCAGAGTCAGTCGCAGAAAACGTTAGTTGGGGGGGGGGGTGGAAAATTGTCAGTTTTGGAGGCAAATATCCGGTTGTGAGTGAAACTACCAATTTTCGTTACTACAAAACTGGTGATTCTAATTTATATCGCTCACCACTTTGCGCCTGACATCTTCTGCCCACCCCAGGAGACCAAGGGCTGGCTACACCCCTGGTAAGGTTTCGATCGTTTATAAAAATTGTGGCAATTTTCACAAATGAAGACCACTACAATCATGAACTCAAAATGACGATTTCGACCGTAAAAGTGAAAAACATGTATGTTTTTTTTTCGTCAACGTTGTAGTCTTTTTGCGTGTAGTCATTCGCGTTTCTCACTCAGCTGTGTTTTAATTTTGTGAAATTTATCGGGGAAAAAGCGGCAGACTGACGTCATACCGCAAACCACTTTTTGCGACCATTCTACGAGGTTGGGTATCACGAATATGGAGTCAAGTCGGACACGGAACGAGGGCATGGAAGTAAAATGTGCCTGGGGTTTGTTTTTTGGTTAACAAGTGACTGGGAGGGGGAGAATACGACTGATTCGGGTCGAATCATGAAGAAAACCACCCACACTGGTGATTCAATTTGCACCACTGTAGAATTATTCAGCAACGAAATCCCATGTCACTCGTGAGCGAAATTTTCAGCAGTCTTTCTTCCTTCCTCCTTCGACGTTAATAGTCGCAACTCCCGCCGTGCGCTCGGATGGATTAAACGTCACTGCTACGACTTGGTTACGGTACGGTTTTGATGCTCTGTATATACTTTCCACCACTTCCTCCCTTTTCACTAGGTTGAAACACATAATTCGAGCAAGAGAAGTAATCTTAAACCTCACACCCTCCCGCCTCCCCCCCCCCCGGCACCACCATCAACACGCAAAACCCTCGCGTTTTCATTCCTCCACCACGCCAAACGCTCTTTCTCTCGCCCCCGCTATATATGTTCAAATGTACCGTCGCTCTCACCTGCTTTTCCTCACGGTATGTACAATTTAACGCTTTAATTAACTTTACAAACTGGTTCTGAAAACTTTAACTGCCGTAATGGTTGTACGTCAGCACCAACTTGGGTTCGAATTAATTGTGCGAATGGAGTTGGTGGAAAAAGAAGAGACGATGTTGTTGAAGGTCGCGGGGGGCAGAGGCGTGGTGGCTGGTTCCAACCAAAAAGAGATGAGGGAGAGAATTAGCCGGGAGAGATTTTGAGTGCGTTAATTTCCATCTAAAACTTTTATCATTCATTTAAAAAAAAATATTACATGCTCAAAATTTACTGTGCCAAAGCAGGAATATTAAAATAAAGAAACGTATTTTTGAAGAGGAACGAGGGCTGTTTCCTAGCGGGCATATTCTTCCTTTTTAGGTGGTAATACATCTTGAATCTGGGAGTTTTCGCTTCCCCGAGGTTTACGACTGCTTTGAGATTCCAAACACACTCGTTTTTTTTTTTTTTTAGTTTTTCCTCCTGCTCTCATTCACTCTTTTTTTCTTCTTCTTCTTTCTTTCTTTCTTTCCAAAAGTTCCTAGTTACACCTCTCCATTTCCACTTCCTTGCTTTCATCTACTCTTCCTTCTTCCCACTTTTTTTTTCCACTTTTAATGTACACACGGCTCACTTTATCCTTTCCTCCATCGAGCGCCAACGTACAAAAAAATGACGCTCTTCTTCTTATAACTTGTGCGTAGAAGAATTTCCAACGAAAATCACAATTCTTCCGCCTGAATGCTTTCGAACGTGGGCAATCCGTAAATCACACCGTTGTTTAAGGTTTTTTTTTTTTTTTTTTTTTGCGTTGAGCCAACCTGCAAGAAGCAGGCTTGAAAAACTTAGGGATAACAATCGATATTCAGTAGTTTTTAGAACAGAACCAAAGAAGAAGAAGTTTTAATTACTTTTCTACAAACTCGAAGGGGGGGGGGGAAATACATTGAAGAAGTAAAGAAGACAAGAGAACCTGTCTACAAGTTTCACTACACAGAAACTTTCTTCTTTTAATAAATTGGTCACCGTTTCATCAGGCGCTAATGATATTGAAAATTAACTTTACAGTTTACCGCATTTTTCCCTTCCCAGGAAAGCTTCGTTTGGCTATAAAAGTCACTCAAAATAAAATTTAAGTATTTTGGTTTCTTTCATCGTTATTTATTTAATGTAGAACGATCAAATAGAAAAATAGATGAAACGGAATATTTTATCTCTCTAGAAAGCCTCTAACACCCTAAGAAGTTGAGAAACATAGTGAGAAAAAGGGTTCGCTGTAAGCCTCAACAAAAAACAAGGACTTTGCTTCTTTAAGTTAGTAATTATTTGAATAAAATGAAAATTAGCAATAAAACTGTGCAGTGGAGTGTGAGTGGTGAGAATTCCCTTGGAAAATTGAGTGAGAGCTATGGATGGCCGTTTGCAAACAAAGAAAATTAAAAATCAGAACATTTCCATGCTAAAGCTTTTACCTTTCGCGAGTAAAAACCATGGATTACTGTGTTTTCTCATAGCTGGGAGGGTATTTTTCTTTTTCGCTGGGGTAAATTTTTTTAATGGGAAAAAACTTCGACGATAAACAGAGGTTCCCGTTCCGTTCCATTCGGGTCAGAAATGACTCCACGCTTACAGAAACAGTTCATTTATCCCTCACATCAGAACAAGTAATATTCAACTCAAAGTTTCAAGCAAACTGTCGTGGGCGCGGGGGGAGAGGTGCAAAATCCTCCCCTTCGATGAACCATGTCCAAGGCGTTGACGAGGTCAGGATTGTCGTGATTGTTCCCAGATCCCAATTTGCCCGAATTTGAAGAGCAGTGCCGTCTTTATGGGTGCTGGGGGGGGGGGGTCCACGAGGGGCCTGGATTCTTCAGATTTTTTTTTAAAAATGCATGTATCACCTGTGTTTTTGATTCGGAGCCAGTAGCACAACAGCTGGCCAATTTTAGAGCGCATAGTCAATGAGTTTTTTTTTTTTCATTTAAAAGCCGCGAATACGATGTCATACCAAGGCGAGAATAGTCAGTTTGGCTATTTTTTGGCGAAATACTGGTCGATTTTACCATTTTCAGGGCTGGGATCATAATTTATTTAAAGCGCGTTCAGGGCAAGAATGACGTCAGTTAAACAATTTTGGAGCTCGTAAAGTCAGTTTGGCCACCTTTAAAGTGGGGCATCCACCAGTTTGGCTGTTTTTAGCGTGCTTAGTCTCATGAAGGTTATAGTTTGACCATTATTGGCGCGCCAGTGTTCAATTTTGCAGCCTTCAGGGCAGGAATAATCAGTTTAGGCATGTTCAGGGCGTGAATTCGCCCTTTGATGCTTGATGCTATGTGTGTAGGTCACAGTATTCCAAACTGGAGAAATTAGAAGCACGCTATTTCTGCACGAAACGAATCGAATTCAGGCCGGTCTTCGGTCCGGGCTAAAGACCCAAACCGTTTCCGGAGAGGGAAGCATTGGATTGGGTCAGTGGCGGATTTACGGGGTGGGTTTTGGGGGTTTAAACCCCCCCCCCTCAGAAAATGGCGTATGCTATTGCTGGTCATTGGAAAGATTTCTTTTATCTTTACCAAGGCTGCTGAATAAGGTTCGCGGCACAGATGATTCCTATAGACCCTCCTCCCCTGTATTCGTCCCTCATCTACAATGCAGCCAGTAGTGCATCGATGAAGGGGTGAAGAGGTGGGCAGCCATAAAATTGATAGCGTTTTCCATTTGCATAAAATTCCACTGTATAAAAAATATATAAAAGAGGAAAAAATAGATAAAAATCGCTAGAATTGAGGAAACTCCATAAAATCGCTAATCCACATGACTAAGAAGGGCAGTGCTAAAAAGGAGAAAACGGATCAATTTAAGAAAATTCCCTAATTTACAGCTAAGATTGAGGACTGCGCCGATAAAATTGGCCGCACAAATTGAGAAAAAGCGCTGATTGTGAAGCTAAAATGGAGAAAAACGATAATTCACAGATTTTCTAATTCGGGGCTGAAATTCAATAAGAGCGGTGATTCGCGGGTGAAATTGATTTTTTTGCCGGGAATAATTCACTGCTAAAATTTAGAAATAATGCCCAGCTAAATTGAAAACCGCTAGCTCGGCGGATCAATTGCAGAAAATCCGCTATTTCGTGGCTATAATTTAGCAAACGCGGTAACTCGCGGCTAAAATGAAGATAACGCCAATCCACATGAAGTCATGACATAAGAACTGAAAAAAAAAAAAAAAAATCTCATTGACTATGCGCTCTAAAATTGGCCAAACTGGCTATACAAGCCATACAATTGGCAAAACCTGCTCTACGCTTTCTAAAAGTAGCTCAACTGACGATTCGCGGCTTGAAAATATCACGCTGACTATTCATGCCCTAGAAATTGCCATATACTGGCAGTTTGACGTATTCACGCCCTAAAAATTGCTAAAACTAACTCTATATGTTAAGGGTTAAACTGACGATTCGCGCTTTGAAAATCCCTAAACAGATTATTCATGTTTTGAAAATCGATCATTTGTGCGTCAAAAACGGCTAAACTGAGATATTTTCACACGTTTAAAATGTCTGAACTGACGATACCTGTACTAAAAATAGCAAAAAACTGTCTATTAAGACTCAATAATGGTCAAACTGATCAAACGCGAAAACGCCCCCCTTTCCGTCACCACTACACCAACGGAGGGGACTCGAGTCCCCTGGTTGTGAGGAAACTTTTTTTTCTTTCTTCAATTCTTGAATTTTTTTTTTTTTTTTTCAGTTCTTATGTCATGACTTCATGTGGATTGGCGTTATCTTCATTTTAGCCGCGAGTTACCGCGTTTGCTAAATTATAGCCACGAAATAGCGGCTTTTCTGCAATTGATCCGCCGAGCTAGCGGTTTTCAATTTAGCTGGGCATTATTTCTAAATTTTAGCAGTGAATTATTCCCGGCAAAAAAAATCAATTTCACCCGCGAATCACCGCTCTTATTGAATTTCAGCCCCGAATTAGAAAATCTGTGAATTATCGTTTTTCTCCATTTTAGCTTCACAATCAGCGCTTTTTCTCAATTTGTGCGGCCAATTTTATCGGCGCGCCGCTAATTCTTAATTTTAGTCGCGATCCCGCAGTCCTCAATCTTAGCTGTAAATTAGGGAATTTTCTTAAATTGATCCGTTTTCTCCTTTTTAGCACTGCCCTTCTTAGTCATGTGGATTAGCGATTTTATGGAGTTTCCTCAATTCTAGCGATTTTTATCTATTTTTTCCTCTTTTATATATTTTTGATACACACTATCAATTTTATGGCTGCCCACCTCTTCACCCCTTCATCGATGCACTACTGGCTGCATTGTAGATGAGGGACGAATACAGGGGAGGAGGGTCTATAGGAATCATCTGTGCCGCGACCCTTATTCAGCAGCCTTGGTAAAGATAAAAGAAATCTTTCCAATGACCAGCAATAGCATACGCCATTTTCTGAGGGGGGGGGGTTAAACCCCCAAAACCCACCCCGTAAATCCGCCACTGACCCAATCCAATGCTTCCCTCTCCGGAAACGGTTTGGGTCTTTAGCCCGGACCGAAGACCGGCCTGAATTCGATTCGTTTCGTGCAGAAATAGCGTGTCTCTAATTTCTCCAGTTTGGAATACTGTGACCTACTCACATAGCATCAAGCATCAAAGGGCGAATCGGAGACCTTTTAAAGGGGGGGAGGATCGAAAACCCTCTCATAGAATAACCCCCTCCCCACACAAGTTTTCAGCGATTTGACAAGACCTGTACTAGCCTACTAGGGTTAATCCCATTTTTACGCCCATTCTTGGATCGGATCTAGACTCCCCCCCCCCCTAAAGTGTAGCATTTTCACCTTACATAGCCCACAAAATGTGTACATATAGATCCAAGGGTGGATCTGGGACCTCTCTTAGGGGGAGGTAATCGAAATCTCTCCCACTCGCCATATTACTCCCCGACCACCTTCCCACCCCACCCCTCTCCTATGTTTAAAGGGATTTGACAAGCTCCAGGGGGGGGGGGCTGAATTCACTTGCAGGGGGGGGGGGGTTTGGTAAATTAAATGCTCCATAGCCGACCACCAGCTTCCGGAGAGGGCGGGGTAACCGGGGATCTGTCAAAATCACTCTAAACACATAGGTGGGTTGGTGGTGGGGGTGAACCGTGGGAGGAAGAAGGGTTTTGATCACCCCCCCCCCGTCAACCTTCAGTCATTAGACCGAGGCTTTCTAGACGAGACCGAGACGAGACTGAGACCGAGACCGACTTTTTAAGTACGAGACCGAGACTTAGTAAGTCTCGGTCTCGTGCATCACTACTGAAAACGAGGCAAAACGCTAATATTCACCTAAAATGAAGAAAAAGCGCTCACTCACAGACAAAATTGAGAAAATTCACGTATTCCAACGGTCACTTCGTGACTATAAGGCGTAAAACTTGCTAAAGCGAAAGAAATTGCTAATTCGTGACCAAAATCGAAACAAACTCATACAGTTGGTTCATACAGTCACAATGTGTGAAAAGCGCTCATTCACAGTTAAAATTATGAAAACGTCAATTAGTGAATAAAATTGTGAAAAAACCGCTATTTCTTGGCTAAAAGAAGGGAAATTGCTAGTTAACTGCAGGGGCGTACCCAGCTTTTGACCAAGGGGTGGACAACTTCAAGTGAGAACATAGTTCAGAGATGCATTTGGCGTGGGATATCGTCAAACGTCCAGTTCGATTCCAGAAACTGAATAAGCACTGATAAAGGGTCGTTAACTGTCAAACCATCTCCGCTGGAAAACGGTATTCCGAATTTTTTGTCCAATAAGGAAAATAACTGACAATGTTTTTCCATCAGAAAGTGATATTCTTGGAATTATACTTGGCATTTTCGTCTCCTGGGACGATAACTATGCGGTAATTTAGTCCGCCGAACCGGACTCGCAGACCCGCGTAAGCAGTAAGTTATTATAGGCTTCAACAAGCGCGCAGTTCATGACCATAGGTTATTGCAGCTTTTCTGATAAGAACGCATAAAGTTTGGTACTGGAAGGCCTCATGAAATTGAGATTATTACGGAGGTTAGGCTTTTACGGGCTTTTCGATTCAACAAAATAGTTTTTTAGTGAGCCATATCCGTGAAATGGATCACTTCAATGAGACAACCCCACAAAAGCAGGTTTTCAACAAGTTCAAAACCCACAAAATTTGGCTTTCAGCAAACCCAAAACCCACGAAATTGGATTTTTAGTTTTTTAGCGAGAAAACACCACGAAATTAGCGTTTTGGTTTTTTAGTGAGTCAAAGGGCCGCAAAATTGGTTGAATAGCGAGCAAATCCCACGAAATTTGCGTTTTAAAACCCGAAACGCGGAAACGCTTCGATTCAGCTTATTATTTTCTCAGCATGTTGGTTTACTATCGAGATGCATGCATTCCTTTAATTACAATTAAGAATAATGATAATAAACTTAAGGAACTGATAGATGAAGAAAGACATTGTCGCAGGTATTTAATTCAATAAATTAAATGAAATGGCCCTGGGTGGGGTTCGGCTCAGTTGATCCCTCGCAGTACGACTGCCAAAGACGTCACCGTAGCGCAATTGGCAGCGTGCTGGACTAGTAATCCAGAGGTTGAGTGTTCAAATCCCACCGGGGAGCCCATTTTTACTCGAAACGTTCGGAATATATTACTTTCATTTAATTTATTTAATTAAGTACCTAACGTGATTTATAAGGGACCAAGAGCGTATGAAAAATAACGTGTCGCTACTTTAAGATAATTATAAGTCATTTCAAACAGAGGAATCAAAAGAAGTTTACAAAAGGGCCCCACGTGAATTCAAAATTAATAGTACATCAGAGGCCAAGTCGGATGCAGCACCTATCGTCTTTCATTCGGCTCGCTTCACTCATACGCGGTTCCACGCGGTGCGGTTTCAAAGCAGCGCGAATTCGCACGGCTCAAGGGGGAGAGCGGCGGAAAGCGATTTGAAGAAGTTTCTCGGTTCACAGAACGCGAGGCACCCACCGCGTTCGCGCCTCGAGAAACCGCGTATGTGTGAAACAATACGAAATCAAAAAAATGATATGATTGCGTTACAAAACTCGGGGCTCGTGTTTAAACGCTGAGGTGTAGAATTAAAGTGCTTACTGGAATTTTGCAACTTTGATTTGTGAGTTTTCACCTCCGCGTTATCAAAGCCGGAAGTTCAGTAACTACCTTTCCTTCATTAATATTTTATTTTTAGGCTCTTGGCTTATTGCAATATGCCAAAACCTTAAAAATAAATTATTAATCAAGTTGTATGGTTTAAAAACTAATGATATTATTTCTTTCCTTCATTTTGTTGTCAACCGTCGTTGAATTTTTATGGTAACTTTGACAAAGAGAGGGCAGAAAGGTTTCATCACGATGAAAAAGGCTATCAAAACTCCTCGGAACGTGTTTTGTTGGATTATTAAACACTCTTAAGGACAGTCCCCTTGTATTGTGTCAGTGACATGCAAAGTTTTAAATTTTGTCAATACCCATGCACCCCATGTTGACGACCTAAGTCTGTATGAATACCTCAAAGGAAATAAATTATTGTTGTTCGTGTACTATAAAACCACGTAATTGTGGTTTTAAAAGAGGCGGCCCCACGAAATTGAGGATTAATGAGAAATCCACAAAAAAATAGTGAGCCAGACATGCGTAAATGCTTTTTTTGGTAAGGAAAATACAAAAAAATTGGTTTTTAAATTAGGCAACCCTGCGAAATTGGGTTTGAAACTGCCAATACAGCAAACTTTCTTGTTTCCAGCATGCTCAATACTCCCAGTGAAAGGCTTAAGAACAAGGCCTAAGTTCAATTCATTTGAGCATCGTAGTTGAGATGCACGTTACATCCTCTGCTGCATCGGCTCGGAATGTGACCGGCTTTATTGTTCAAAGTTATTTGTAGGTCAAAGTTTGGGTACTTTTTGTTAGCGTTCAATGAATTTAGGACGACTGAATCGAGGAAAGCTGATGTACTGGTTCGTTCACCTGAGTAGGACCCGAACTAGAAGAATTTTTCGACGTAATTTGTCCAACTTTCTTATTTTGACAACAAGAAGAGAAATGCCCTTTGGTGCCACAAAAGTTTAACGTAGCCATGAGGGCTTTACACTCATCAAGCCGATGCCAGGGTCGGCCACAAAACCAACATGGTTTCAGGGATTTGGATCGGGAATTTTAGCAATTCCCATATTGATCGTTTGGTCAACAGTTCCCGATGAGTCCCTAACCACGCGCTGTTGAGATTTTACGTCTTCGGCCTGACGGGTTCGAATAATAGCTTTTTCGAGCGTAAGTTTTGGGTCATTTTGAATGAATTACGAAAGCTTAGAGTCCAAAATACCAGACACGAACAATAAAAGAAACTTTCTGGCTCAAAAGAAAATACTCCAAAATAATTTCTGCCCCCTCCCGTCTCATGAAGTATACTAGAGCACTACCGAATGAACATGTTTTTTCTTAGTGGGTCAGACCATCAAAAATGTGTTCTCAATGCGAAAAATCCTCGAAAGCGGTCTTTTTTAATGACGCCACCCTGCAAAATGTGTTTATCAGCCAAGGTAAATAGAATAAAGAGGTATGCTCTTAATTTTCAACCAATTATTATTGTTTGTGCCATGACGTCATGGGATGACAAATTTTTAAAAAATTAACAGGTGGGACTTTTTTCAATAAAACAAAATTATTAACATTTCTGGGGCCACTTTTGAAATCGGATGAACTACGCATTATAGCCTGCAGGACAATGTTCCTGTGAAAGAAGTGATTGCAGGGTCCCTAAGTGTAATGGTTGGAGCAAAGAAAACTGCTGCAGGTGCAGGGTATCATCTCAGTTGTGGAACTTTTAGAAATTCTTTTAAGATGGAGCTAAGTTCAGCAATTTTCTCGTTAAACAATGAGCTTTCGTGACGACTCATCAAAGTAGAGACAGCGCCCCGAAACACTTGGCTTCGTATTAAGGGTTCTCGGCGGTGTTTGTACAACAAACCGCACATCGACCAATATGCTCGTAAGGTGAGGGTGTGAATCGCCCAACTCCATCCTGGGTATGCGGCCAGGGGCCTTAGTACGAACGGTCGGGGAAAAAGCAGCAGCCTTCCGCCCCCCCCCCCCCGGGCTACGACGGAACAGCCACAACAGGCACCGCAGGCCGTGGTAAGCCATAACATTACGCTCGAGCTGTTCGACCCGGACGAAGTGGATTTTTCCTCCTACAAGGAACGCTTGGCAAATTTCCTTTCCATGCGTGGCTTAGGCAACGCCGATGACGCACACACGAACCAGGCGAGGCGGAGCATCCTCCTCGGATGCCTGAAGCGAACACAATTCGCGCAACTTGCAGCTCAAACGGCACCTGACAAGCCATCGGATAAGTCCTACGATGAGCTCATTACGATTCGTGAAAAACGGTTCAACCCAATCACCTACGTCAACACCGAGCGACACTGTTTTTTGTCCCGGACACAGGGAAAAAGTGAGTCTCTCACCTCCTACATATCAGCATTGAAAGTCATAGCGCAAAAATGCCAGTGGGTTTGCCCTCGTGATGCATGCAATTGCCCCATTGAGTCAATCTTTCAAGCACAGTTCATACGTGGCATACGTGATAACCATATCCGAGAAAAGATATTGGTAACACAACCAGAGGGTCTCGACAAAACACTGGAGACCGCTCTCGCTCTCGAGGCAGCCCACAAACAAAATCTGGAAGAATGCACGCCGATTCAACGCATTTATCCGATTTCATCAACAAAATGTCGCTGCACAGTCGCAGCCTGTCGAAAAATAGAGGCCGCGAACGGTCCACATCACGATCGTCTCGCTAGTCCCAAAAACCCAATGACCGACAACGTTCAGCGTCAGCGGGCAATCAGAAAAATTTTCTGTTTGCCATGGGGTTACACGATGTATGCCTGCGTTGTGGCAAAACCAGCCACACAGCACGACAATGTCGCAGCCGTGATAAACTACAGTGTACCTTGTGTAACAAGAGAGGGCACATGCACGCGTGTGCATTACATCAAAGCGCACCCCGACCCGCAAACAAGAATACGTTAATGTCGTTTATGCGGAAGAACTTGACGTTTGTTCCCTTTCGCTTCCGAAAACGACCATTTTTGAATTATCACCACATTCACTCGCCAGTAAAATTCACGTCCAGGTACAACTCCAAGGTAAAGTACAAAAATTCGAGGTGGACACCGGTAGCCCCGTTACGATTTTGTCCCATTCGGAGTACCGTAAGCTGAACTTGCACTGCCAGATACGCACGTGTCCGAACGTACGTTATCGAACGTACAACAAACATCTGATTACGCCCTTGGGTTACATCGAAGTTCCTGTACAATATAAAAACAATATGTCTAATGAAATATTATTCATTGTGTCAGAACAGTTTGAATCTGGATCAGGTCACTTCACATAATGGATTTGGATTCGTTTGACCAGGAACCAGGGCGTCATTGAAAAAGTCGACTACTGCCAATGGGGTACACCTCTAGTAATCGTGCCAAAGCCAAACGGAGAAGTACGTATCTGCGCTGATTACAAGGTAACAGTCAACAGCCAATTACAACCGGCGCATTATCCAATTCCTAAACTCGAAGATCTCTTTAATAAGCTACTCGGTAGCTCCTACTTCTGTGTTTTAGATCTGTACAAGGCTTACCTCCACGTTAAGCTAGACGATGAAAGTGCTAAAATAGCCGCCTTGAGTACACACCGAGGCACTTACAAGGCTAAACGTTTATTTTTCGGACTTGCCTCTGCCCCTAGCATCTTTCACTCGATAATGGCCCCTATTTTCAATGGCCTTGACGGTTGTATTTCGTACTTCGACGACATTGTCGTATTCGGCAAAACCAAAGCCGAATGTTATGATCGGTTACGCGCCTGTTTAGACCGCATGCGCTCGTGCAACATTCACTTAAATAAGGATAAGTGTCGTTTTTTCGTCAGGCGTATGCGTTATCTGGGCCACATCGTCTCAGATAAAGGCCTCGAAAAGGAGCCCGACAAAGTCAAGGCAATCGTACACGCGCCTACGCCCACAAACGTGGATGAACTACGCTCCTTCCTGGGTCTCGTTACGTTTTATGTCAAATTCATACCGCAAGCCTCGGCATTACTACATCCATTGAACGCATTACTCCAAAAAGGAATTCCTTTCCAATGGTCCACAGCGTGTCAACAGGCGTTTCAGAAGCTGAAAACAGAAATCACGAGTGATCGAGTCTTAACAACATTTTCTCCTGACCTTCCGTTAGTTCTCGAAACGGATGCCAGCCCGTACGGATTAGGAGCAACTCTGTCGCACTCCGTGGATGGCACACTCAAACCGATTGCTTTTATTTCGCGCTCGCTCACTACGGCTGAACGCAAATACAGTCATTTGACAGAGAAGCCACGGCTATATATTGGGCCTTAAAACGATTTTACCAGTACCTGTACGGCACTAAATTTGTATTGGTAACGGACAACCGCCCGCTTCGTTCCATATTCGATCCGCAAAAGAATCTACCGTCGATTTCTGCCTTGCGTCTTACCCGCTATGCCATTTTTCTTCGACAATTTGACTACACGATCCAGCACAGAGCAGGTTGCGATATGAAAACAGCCGACTACCTGTCTCGCGCACCCTTACCGTTGGCATACCCCGACGTTACCGACGAAGCGTACACCATTTCAGAAAACGCCATAAACTTCATTACCACGATGAAAAATGACGTTCTGTACCACACGAATAAGGATGCTAAACTAGCAAAAATAAAATCCGAACTTCAATCTGGCTGTGCCGAACACACGGATTTGTCATTGCATAATGGGATCATAATGCGAGGAACCAGGGTAGTCATTCCGGAGGCGTTACAGCCGTACGTCCTAAATGAGCTCCATGCAACACACAGTGGCATTGTGAAAATGAAAGCGCTGGCCAGATCAACCTGCTACTGGCAAGGTCTCGACCACGACATTGAAGCGATGGTACGCTCTTGTCCCGCGTGCGTGGCCGTACAACATAACCCACAAAAAGTACCGTTACACCCCTGGGAACAGGCCACGGAAGCTTGGCAGCGCATACATGCAGATTTTGCAGGCCCGATCAACTGCCAACAATTCTTGATTGTCATCGACACACGCACGAAATGGCTGGAAATCGAAAGCTTCAGCAAGCCCCCAACATCAAAATCGTCAATCGCAGCATTCCGACGCATATTTGCACGCTATGGCATTCCCCATGATTTAGTCACAGACAATGCCTCGATTTTCACATCGGAGGAATTCGAGGCATTCTGTGAGTCGCTCGGCAGGAAGCTTCATATGTGAAGTTCGGTACTTCATTATTTTCTTTACTCCCGTGACGTCAATTTTGACAAAAATTTCCTTAGTTACGAGCATACCTCTGTAAGTCTATTTACCTTGTTTATCAGCAACACAAATTAGCAAAATTGTTTGTTTTTTTTTAGTAGACAAAATTCGAGAGATAATTTTATAGTGAGGCAGAACTACAAAAATGTGTTTTTGGCGAGACAAATTCTCGAAATATGATTTTTAGAGAGCGGAATCTGGTAAATTGGTTTTCAGTTTTCGTTTTGCCACTGTTCACTTACATTTTTTCTGTCGTTCCTGAAACTGCTTGACTTTCAATAATTATTATTTGTTAATTAGAGCACTTTACTGAAGTTTATAATAATTTGTGATTTTAAGTTTATGAATAAAAAGCAAATTTTCCTTAGAGTACCAAGTGCAGTCAATTGACCGCCGCTTGTGCTAAACATCAAAATCAGTTTTTTCGCCGTCTACCGGGGGGAAATGTAACTTCTTGTGAGCTGTTGTGGGGACACCAGAATCCATAAAAGTAAGGAACCTTTAAAGACGAGTAGACGCATACGGCGCCATGTTCGTTCTTATCAGTTTAAAAAGATAGGTTGGGGGTGGTTTGTTGACATTCACAAAACATGAACAAAAGGTAGATTTTACAAGGCTGATAATTGATAAGAGCGAACATGGCGTCTGTGATTTTACCTGTCTGATTATAGGTTCTCTAAAAAAAGTACAGATTATTTTAGTTTGACGGTGAGGTAGCATGTTATCAAATCTGTTGCTGATATCGTTAGGACATTTTGTAGCGAACGTGGTTGAAAGTTGTTCTTCGCGCAGAATTGAAAATATGGTAATGACTATGGAGAAAAGAGAAGATTTTTGTCTGCATTTTCAATTTGTCAACTACCTACTGATCAATCACGGGGAGCAAGCGCCATCAGCGTCTGAATTCGCAGGTTACGTCGATTCACTTTTGACTGAGCCAGTGTGCAGGAAAATAGAAGCTGAGACGCGGTTAGCTTTCTGTACATTGATAGTTTGTGAAATAGCATGTTCCCATGCTTATTCGACATGTTTAGTCGATCGAATTTTGGGGAACACGACGTTCAAAACAAAAGCAATGGACAGTGGCAAGCAGATCGAAAAATACGTCATCAAGGCAGTGTCCTAACTCCACAACGTCAAATTGAGAGAAAGCGGACTGCTTCTTCACGGGAAATACCCGCTTTTTCCCGATGTTCTTGTTCCCGATTTCATTGTTGAAGTATAGTCACCAACAACCGCCAAGACGATGAGTACCTGTATCACAAGCTAAGGCAAAATAGCACCTAAGTATATGGCCCAAATCCAGTGTCAAATGGTTTTCGTCAATTTGCACAAGGGGCTTTTAGTTTTAGCGGATCCTGTGTTCGAAGTCACCTAGCAAGTCACCTAGCATTGTATTTTAGGAAAAATGTGAATAAGTACCTACTTCCTTCAGATTTCAGAAAGCAACGATTCCACACAAATACCCCTACGAATGACGATGGTGTTCTTCGTACAGAGTAAGTGCTGTGGTTTTGCAAAATGTATGCCTGCCTATAAGTAATGACATTCGCGATGTCGATCAGTGATTTTTTGCCCGTGACGAGCCCTCTTCTAATGGGATGACCTTTTTGTACATTTTAATTTTGTCTAATTGCAGGTGTGAACATGTACTAACAAGTGTGAAGCATCGGCTATTAGCAAATAAATTTGTAAAGAGAGGTCTGTCGGACATCCAACCATTGACTTTTTTAATTGTTAATCAAGTAACACTTCAATAAACTGTTGTATAAGCCTTCTGAAATCTATTTAGCTCATTAGCTGTGCAACCAACCCATTCTAATTTTTAAAAAAGGGCAAAAAAAGTCGATACCGTCAATTGACGGTTGCTGGTACTTCTAGGGGAGTGAAGAACTCCGGTACTCCTAGTGTTAAAACAGTGTAGGCATACTAAACCCCGCACGACAGATCAGGTCTTGCCGAATGGAGTCTACCCTTTTTCAAGGAAGCCTGTGACGTCTCATCACAACCGGGAACTCGGGAAGGGATTATTATTATTTTTTTTTTTTTTGTCCGTTAAAATCCTTGAAATCTCTTTTTCCCTGTCCCTTTCATCCATGTTTACCTTTTTTCTGGCAGTATCACTGGAATTATTCAAGAGAGCGTGTCATGTGATGGATGGTATTATAAGTTCCCACTAAACCAACTGATTTCTCCTCTCAGTGAAGAGGTCGCGTAGCTTTTTCTTCCTTGGAAGAGCTCTTTGTGGAGGTAACCCGGACTTAATAAGTGAGATCTTACAAACTTGAGTTAAAGTTCAGAAAGAAACACTTTATTGCGTTCATCTTTACGTCAAAAACGAGGTCCTTCTTCAACTAAATCGACAGTCGACGATATGCAAGTACCTATCGTTTTAAAATTTTAGGGAGTATTTCTTGGGATCAAGACACAACATTTGAGGGATCACTATGAGTGACTCATTCATCTAGATTTGGTCGATCAAAATATACCAGAGGATGTTCGACGGTTGCCACGCCGTACTGAAAGTAAGTTTTTACGCCTTTTATGGATCCAGAAACACGAATTTGATCTCAACAATCAATTTTTTTTTTTTTTTGTAATACCTACCAAACTTCCTTCCTCACGGGAACGTGGAAATAAAAATAGAACAAAACAAATTAAATTTGCATGTTGGGTGTATTTTCGAGCTAGAGCGATTACTTAAGTGTTTGAACATGACTAGTGTTTGTTCCCTATCAAGGGGGAAAGGGATTGAATATGATACAACGGTAAAATGAAATTTGTTCATCTTGCTCTCTTCGATTCAGTGCTCTTCGCTCGAAGAAATTAAAAAATTAATTGTAATATAAATCTTTAGACCTACCCGCTGAGAACAATATTGACTTCCAGGAATTTCGGCTTGAGTTTACATTTTTCTTGACAAAAAAAGGTAAGAGAAAATAGTATAGGATACGATAAAACGGGAAGAGAGAAAAAATCCACTGTTCCTGTCTACACTTTTTAAAAATTATAAAATTGATTGACGCTAAAAGGTTCCTGGGAGTGAGCCCCTACAATGGAATTAATTCCAGAAAAGAAAAGAGAGAAAAAGAAGAGATGACTATTAGCGATAAAGACGGAAAACACTTTCTTCAGGCTTAAGTGAGACCCTTTTCCTGGTGCAATTATTTTAAAAGAGGCGGCAAAAAGAAAACAGCAAATATTTATCCCCCGCATCTTTAAAGAGAAAAACGACTTTGTTATTAGCTTAGGCCTTTGCTAAGCCTGGGGGCCCCTCCTCATTTTTTTTTTTTTTTTTTTTTTTTTCGTTGGTACTTCCGTTACTAATCTTTGCATACTTTCTTTCAAAACAAATGACCCCCTCCGCATTCAAATAAATAAATTTGGAATATGAATCATACCCCAACCACTCTCTTGTCGTAGAAACAAATCAAAGGATTGTCAAAAGTGAAAGGGTAATAGAAAGAAATGTATTTTTTGAATAGACAAACTACCCTTGGGGACTTCCTGGAAAAATCCAATTAAAAAACTTTCATAAAAAAAAAAAGTCAAAGTTGTTATTTTTAACCTTTTCCGGAGCTCACTAGTTATACTGTTCTCATATTATGCTACGTGCGTGTAAAAGAATAATGGAGAAGGAGACTGTCCGGAGCGGGGGAGGGGTGGTTTACAACTCTGGTCGACTGATGAAATGAAAACCTTTTGTACACTGTGGTGGGAAAAATAAAAATTATCTTCAGTGTTTTTTTTTTTTTTTTTTTTTTTAATGAGAGAAAAAGTACCGAAGGAAATAACAGTGGCCATGCGTTGTAACGGTTTTTGGTCAAAAATTAGTAGAAAAGTACATTGTGGAAGGAAAGGGATAATTCAAGTTATACGCAAATAATGAAACTTTAGTCCCTTCAATCTCTTCAATATCAACATAAAAACTCAAAAAACTTACGAATAATTTAAGCAGCTTGCATTTTTTTTTTTTAATCCTTTCATCAATTCCCTCCCACTAACACTTCACGAACTCTGAACTTCAAAGGAACGTTCGATTTCTAAAAATAAAAGAAAACTTCAAAGCGACATTAATAATTAGCCATGCATTGAATAATTATTAAAAAGATACAAAGAGAACGTGAGGTGAAATAGCAAAAGGGAACGGATGGACGGATACTGTTGAAATAACTTTTTTTTAATGACATCTAAGTGATGACAGTGCTAAGGGGTAACGCCTGAGAGAGAGGGGAGGGTCTCCAAAGGAAAAAAACTGTCGGTGTTGCTTCGTTTTCTTTTTCCGGGAGAATGTTTTTTACAGTCTTCCTTTTTAATACGGGGGAGTGAAAGGTGAAGAAGAAGAAGAAGAAGAAAGTGAATGAAATATAAATAACGAACTGAGAAATAAATTTACAAGTAAATCGGATTTTGAGGTTAGCACAAAAAAGGGAGTAAAAGGTGTTGGTATTCACTAAAGGTCGGACAGTGTTGCAGTTGTCGAAGGAGACCCTTTTTCGTACGACGGTTTATACAAGAAATGACCAAAAAATTAAAATAGGGCCAAACTGCGCATTCGAGGGGATTTTTCATTTACAGGTCAGATTTCACAGGGACCCGGCATTCTTTTCTCGTCTAATGAACCAATTTTGCAGGATTTCCCCTAAGAAAAAAAAAAAAAAAATCCAATTTCACCGTTTCCTCTCACTCGAGCCTATGTTTCGACTCTATGGCTTTTCATTTCTTCTGTTGTTGCCTCATTCAAACAGTACCCGCAGGAGTGAAATTTTTTGGTTTCCCCTTTCGGCTCCCTCTTGCCTATTTGCAGGTATTTTATTAATTCGTCTGATGACAGTTTTTTTTTGTTTGTTTTGGTTTTGTTTGCACTCGGAAATTCCTTTACAATAGTGGAATAACCCTCTAGTCAGGCATATAATAATATGTGAATCTATACGAAGTACGAATTAGATGAAATAAAATAGTTTTTCACTTTTGTACGATTTTACATGATTTTTTGAAGAGAAATCAACATGTGGGTGCCCCCAGGGCGGAGTCCCAGCGTGTCTCGTGTGGGCCCCGGCTTCAACCTGACATGTGACATGTGTGGCATAGTGTGACACCCGTTGACCATCAACTATGCCAAATCATCGCTCACAATATTCGGAGGGAATCTCCTATTTCCACCGCAGCGTCATCTCCACACGCTCAGCGACCGGACTATGCCCTTGACGCACCTCGTCAAACATCTGGGCGTTACTCTGATGTGACCGGGGCTACCAACCCTCCACATAGCCGGACGTAGTGAGGGCGACCGCTCCCACCTGCAGCTCTCTTCGGGGAATCTCTGGGCGCGGTTGGGTTCCGACCTTTCAACGGCGACTCCCCTACTACAAGGCCGTGTTTGTGCCGCGAATGGCCTATGCGTGTGCTAATATGGTGGCTAACAGCACGCCCTGCCGACAGCGCCGGCTCGTGGACAAATTTTGGTGAAGTTGTTCATACACAGTCCAGGTGACTAAACTTTACTGTAGGTGCCGCAAATTTCCCCCAGCCAATCGGACAGGAGGGGTGGAGACAGACGACACCAGCAGTCCTTTGCTCCCGATTGCTCACCCTAGAGCAGCAGGGCAAGTTAATTTTGAAATTGAAGTTTATGAATTCTTAAAAATCATAACCCAAGGTGACTAAACTTTCTATAGGTTCCGCAGATCTTCGGCCATGACTGTCCTTCATCTACGTCACGAGCAGTCCCAAGTGCCTTTGCGCTGGACCCAGTACATTATTAATTGTTATTGGGCTGTGATTTTTGAGCATTCATAACCGTTAATTTCAAAATTAGCTTGTTTTGCTGCTCTAGGGTGAGCAATCGGGAGCAAAGGACTGCTGGTGACGTCAGTCCCCACCCCTCCCGCCTGATTGGCAGGGGGAAATCTGCGGCACCTACAGTAAAGTTTAGTCACCTTGATCACAACCCAATAAAAATTAATAATGTACTGGGTCCAGCGCAATGTCGGTTGGGACTGCTCGTGACGTAGGTGAAGGACAGTGATCTGCGGCACCTATAGAAAATTTAGTCACCTTGATACACAGTGTTCACAAGCTCTACGTATGCGTTCTGTGGAGCCTTGGCAACTAAAAAACTTATTCCCTCGAAAAAATGAAGCATTTTGATAGGTGGTTTACACTCCACAAACGAGCCAGCACTGCCTGCCGACGACTGCTGAAGTCGTCCCACTAGACGTCGAGCTAGACGCCCTTGCTGTTACTTGGGCATGGGCCCTGGGCATTCACCAACCACTGGCTCTGCATCATTTCCCGCACACTCGACGACGCAGGCTAGTGCCGTGCATGTCACGAAGCGGCCATTCAACAGTGGCACTGAGGAGCTGCGTTCCGTTGTCGGGTCTGCTGGCAGCGTATTATGGGATCTTCCATTGTCTTCCAAGTTATGGAATAGTCGTTTGAGGTGGCTCTTCGAAGGACCACCGCTGACCACAACCGTCCCACACCGCGTCCACAGCGTCCCTCGACGCTCTCAACATGTCTAACGGTCAACAGTAACTGCACACCATTTGCCTCACCTTTGCCAGCCTTGACCAACTGGCACGGTGAACGGGGAGTGGAGCGAGGATAACCCGGACTTGCGCGTGCCTGGTCAATTCCTGGCCGTCACGTCCGGCTTAACCCGGTCATGTGCCTTTCAAGGCATCAAGCCGGGGTGGAAAGAAGGCACAATCCTGGTTTATTCTTTTTCATTTGGAATGAATGGTACTCGGCTTTTTGTAATATAAAAATGATATAGATTTGCGATATGCATCAATTTTTTATAGATTAAACTCTACAATGTTAAGGTTGTTCAGTTCTTTTTTTAATGCGTCTATGTCCAGCACTCAGTGAATAAATATGGGTGGCGAAGTTCTTATTTTGTTTTTTCCCCGAACCCCCCACCCCCCGCGAAAAGAAAAAAAAAGGCCCCCCGGGGTGCTTTTCCCGGCCAAGCCGAGTCCGGCGACGCCAAGGTCACAAGTGGGCTCCTACGTCATATCCATCTACCTAACTTTGCACTTCAAATCCGTACTACGCGGGCGTTTTGGTCGGTGCGCGGTTTATTCAACACACACCACCGGGAACGCCCACAGCCCACACGGAGCCGAGTGTGCCGTGTCACAGCTCGCCGCAGCCTTTGTAGTGTAATGGGCAATGGCTGGATTCGAAGCCAGGCCCCCTTGGGTTGCGAAGCGAGCTTTGTATCCATTACACCATCGAGGCGAGCTTCTTTTGGGTTGGAGGAGGGTTGAGGTGTACCGAAAAAGGACCCACTCGCCCTCTATAGAAGATGTTCGCCCTTTAAACTGTCAATTTCGCCCCGGGAACCGACATACTTGTGACTTGGAAACTGTCTTCTATTTCCTCACACATAGCAAAAGACCCCCAAACCGTGATTTATAAGGATTTTTAATAACCCTTCACCGGAAACAGACGAGTACTTGAAACTGTCAATTTTGTCATATAAACTTTAAATTTCGAAATGGTCAATTTCGTCCTATGAATTTCGTCATTCAAAACAGTAAAAGTTGTCGTTCAAAACGGTCAATTTCGTACTATAATGTCAATTTTGTCGTTCAATACTGTCAATATCGTCCTTCAAACTGCCAATTTCCTCCTTAAAACTGTCAATTACGACTTAAAAATGTCAATTTCGTCATGTAAACTTTAAATATTGTCCTAGAACTGTAAATTTCGTCATACAAACTTCTAAATTTCGAAACGATCAATTTCGTCCTATGAATGTCCATTTCTTCGTTCTGAACTGTCAAATTCGTCATTAAAAAAGTCAATTTCGTTAGTCAAAACAATTCGTTAGTCAAATTTTGTTTGTCAAAACAAACAAATCCAAGTAATTTTCACTCTTCCAAACTTCAATTTCGCGAATTTTTGCTCAATCAAAATTAAATTTGGTGGATTCATGTCGTTCAAATCCCAATTTCTGGGTTTGCTTATTCAAACCCCAAATTTCTTGGAATTTACTCCTTCACAAACTAAATTTCTGGACTTTTGCTCTTTACATAATCAGTTTTGCAGGTTAGGTTAATAAAAAAAACCAATTTCGCGACGAACGAGCGAAAAAAAAATTTCTAATTTTGGCTGGAAATTTTAACTCTTCCATGAACGATCGTTTCAAATTTGGCACCTTAAAAACCAAATTCCACTAATTTTTGTTACTTCGTACACCAATTTTGCTGATTTCCTCGCTTTTAAATCCCAAATTACGTGGGGTTTGCTCTTTAAACAACTAATTTTACGAACTTTTCCTGCTTCAACACCCAATTTCGTGGACTTCGCTCCTTTACCCCGACTTCGGGGAATTGTGCATGATGGAAACCCAATTTCGTGGCTTTGCCTCTTTGTAAAATATGTTTCGCGCGGGTTTGGTAGTACGTCAACAACCAAAATTGGTGAAAAAATAATGACGAAAAAACAAAACTCGTGATTCTTGCTTTTTCAATTCACATTTTCGCTGTTGACTTTTCATGACTAAATGTTTCAACATTCAATGTTTCAAATTTGACACCTTCAAAATCAAATTTCACGAATTTTGTTATTTAGTACCCCAATTTCACTGAAGTCCGCGCGTTTAAAACCAAAATTTCGTGGTTTTAGATCTAACTGAAATCAGTTTCGCAGGTTTTGCTAATTCAGACAACGAATTTGGCTCTTTTAAAATTCAAAGTCCCTATTTTGGAGTATTCCAAACCTAAATTTCGTCAATTTTGGTCTTATAAATCCCAAAATTTTGCGGTTTTTTTTGTATCAAAACCTAATTTTGTGGATTTGGTGCATTTCAACCACGATTTCACAGTAGTTGGTTACTTTACTCACCAAAATTCGTGGGTTTGGCTCTTTCTGGAGTCCAAAGTTATACACGGCGTCGACCAATTCGAAAAGCTAACATCGAAAACACAAATTTCTTGATTTGGCAGCTTGAACCCAAATTTTAATGAAAATGTTCGCTCTCTCATAAACAAAATCGCGGATTCTGCTTCTTAAAAACCTTAATTCACGAGTTTTTGCTATTTTCTGCTTAAAGGACCCTAATTTTGCGTAATTTCGTTCTTTAAAAAAAACGAATTTCGTATCTCAAGTTTTTTCTACAATCAGTTCAGAAATTTCGCTTGTTCGAAAAACAAAAATGTGGCTCTTTCAAAAAGCAAATGCATTGATTTGGCGTCACAAACCCAAGTTTTGCGGGCTTTCGCTCTTTCAAAACCAAATTTGCTGATTAGGCTCACATTCAAAAACCATGATTTAATAGTTTTGGCTCTTTCAAACTTCGGTGCCGTAGTTTTCGTTCTTTTCAAAAATTTATTTCCAACCTGAAACGCGGACCTCTCCTTTAACACCAAACTGATCAACGATTAGTCGTTAGGAGTCCTACTCTACGTCGAAAGCGTCCTACTATTGTCCTACTTTTCGAACCAGGCGTCCTCGGAAACAACTTTTTCATCTGGTCACCCTAAGCATGGCAGACTCCTAGACTCTTGAATAGGGGGCTCATAAACTATCATTTTGCTGCACACCTTTCAAAACTATATCATTTCCGGTTGAATGGGACTGTCGCCAGCTCTCGGTCTACAGCTTCCTCATTGTCATTGCACAAAATGTTATCTTGCAAATGCACAAAATAATTTTTCCTGTTTACCGTGTGCCATATGCCCGGTGCTGCGCTAAGTTCCGCCAAAGTGATGAGCATTTTAAAAAAGAAATTGAAACATTCCACGGTTTGATGTTAGACAGTGGGAGCTGCAAAGAAGAAACTCGTTTTAAACTCTCAGATCTTGAACTCTGAGGCAGATTTCATGTTTTTGACAGATATCGGTGTTGAAAACTTGCTCGTTAGTGGGCAATAAACGATGACAGGTGACCGATCTCATATTTTGCTCTAGATCGTTAACGATATCTGTTAAAAATATCGGCCGATCAAATCTGTCAATATTATCTGCCCATGTATGGGCCACTACTCCAAACGCGTTCAAGAATAGCCCAGTTTCGGAGGATTTTAGGATTCAAAGTGGTTTTAAGTCAATCATTTCACGCCCTAAAAATTTGTGGAACGTCTGGTTTATGAAAATAGCTGAGCTGTGTTTTCATTCAACGACTTCCAGCCAGCGGAGTTATGAAACCTATTCATTTTCGATAATTTAGCCTCGTCTGATGGTTTTGTAGCAGAAGGAAGGGGTGATGAGAGACAAACTTGATTTATTAACGCTTCATTCCACCAAATTGGCGATTCACTTCCACGAGGACGAGTTTTAGATGACACTTCGCGCTATGATTGGCGCTCGAGTGACAGCTGACGAGCTTCTACAGTGCTAATTAAGGAAGTCCCTTGAACTTAATTTAATACGCGCTCCAGGTATACCCTATTCAAAATGCCTTGATCTCTAATCCTCGAGAATCGATTGCTTTTATATCCACTCAGTCATCAGTAATGTAAACATTTTAAGGGAAAATTGTTTTACGTTGCGCTCGTAGTTCTTATTAAACGCTTTGCACGGAAAAATGACGTATTTTTGAGCAACCCAAAGGAGTTTCCACGGACGTATTTTCCCCTCCTTAACTCGCCGAACCGTCTTAATGAAAAAAAGGTTGGACCCACCCACCCAACTCCTTCACAGGACTTCGCTTTTATGTGACACCCAACGGAGAAAAGGAACGAAGTACTTTCGTTCACTCCGTGACGTAATGTAAGCGAATAACACGCTGAGATTAAAGTGTTCCTTTCGTCGTGAGGTTGCCATGGTGAAAACAGCCACTTTCTCCGTAGGTCAAGTGAAAAGTACTTCCCCGTCACTGTGTCTCACACTTTGGTCGGTCAACTCGTGAGGGAGCGTCTTTACGCGCTCGTTGTAAATCTTTGTGGTTCAAACCGCCTCACAGTCCCCGCCAACCCTCACCCAACCAATCAACACGGCTCGTCCTCGCATTATTATCTCTTTAAAAACTTCTTGAAACATAAAACGGAAAATTAAACTCTCGAGGAAGGTGGTGTGAGAGCCTAGTAAAACTGCACTTGGCAGAATATTTAATGAAAAACTGCGTGGGGTGGATGGGAGGGTCTGCAACATAGAAAACGTGAGGGGAAAAGGGATTATAATGAAAATAAACAGAGATTTTAATTGAATCAATTTTCAGAGAAGAAAGCTTTTCACCTACAATTTCCCTTTGTTCCTCCCTTGAAAGGTTAAAATTAGAAGATGACGCCTTTGGAAAAACATGAGACAGCTCACCAGACTGTTTCGTCCCCACCATCCTCACCCAACCCCCCCCCTCCTCACCAAATTCGGATTCCCTAGCCATTTCTCTCGAGAATCCAAAGTATTACAGGAAATTGAGGACCGAAGCAAGCTATTTGCTTTAGAAGTGTTGACCCAGGGGGAAATAAGTTTAAACTCTGGGAACAAAATAAGTGTTTTCCTTTGGGGAAGAGAAAGTCGATAGGAGAGTGAGTGAAGGAAAAGTCGGGTTTGAAAAGCGCTTTTCGCTCGAAACTCAGCGAAATTCAATGTGTAAAAAAGGGGAAAACTTTTTTCTCCCCGACCCCACCACACCAGCGTCAGGGATAAGTCTAAACTGGCAAGATGGTGGCTTTTTTTCAAATATTTGACTTGAGAATGTACTCATTAATTTGATTGCCTGACAAAATAGGATGCACTACGAGTCTCCATTTCGTTTTCACGGCGTGAAAATCAATTTTTTTTTTTTTTTTTAACGTGCAGCCTGTAGTGCTACGTGGTTGCAAAAATATCGAACGGGTCGGTATAAGTGGAAAAATAACTTGAAAGTTCCCCCTCCCCTTCACAACCAAGAACGTCTGGCTGCCCCTCAGCCTCCAAAACCACCAACAACATTCTAGCCGTCTAGGGCCGGCCGTATAATACACACGCGCACATACATCTTTTCTGAACAATGGCCAGGTGTTGGAGGAGAGCTAAAGGCAGAAAAATACCGGCTTTTTACTACAAGGGAAAGAGAGGGTTTGGTGAGAATAAACGGTGTTCCGTTGGCGTGATGGTGTGGAGGAGGAGGAGGGTGGGGGGGTTAAAGGGACCGTCAATAGCATCAGCATTTCCTGCAGTGTCTGGGGGAGTGGGTATGGTTCTGGGGTCTAAAGTGATGATTTATCTTTCGTCGAGGGTGAGGAAAGGAATGGGAGAGAAGATGAAAAAGGGAAGATCACTAGATCTTTGAGACGTGCTTTTAAAAAAAGGGGAGGACAAAGGCTATTCTATCCCTAAGAAAGAACATTTCACTATATTCTCCCCTTTAGTGACTTATAACAGAAATGCATCTAGATACATTTCATCCAGGAAAATTAAGTATTCGTTTCGTTCACACCAAAAATAATCATTTTCGTGGCGTCTGGCAAAGGGGAAACTTTTTTCCTTGGTCTCCCGCACGTCGTAATTGGTAGTTAATACTCGCACCTCATCTCTCCCACCTTTTTTGGAGCGATTTATAAATGAGAAAACTTTACGTGCTTTAAAAGATCCAAGTACAGGAGTGGTGGAAGAGAGAGGGAGCCTCTTCTACCCCCTTCACCATTCCGACAGCATCGTATCTATAAGCCTATTCCCCGTTGAGAAAACTTAGCTCTTCAGCATAGGCGGGCTTTTCGTTAACAAGTTGCCCTCGAGTCATTATCCGTATACTCCACCCCCTTCCTTTTCGACCCCTTAGCCTCACATCATTCACAGTTCCCTTCACTCACGAATGGGTTATTCACAAGGGGTGAAGGAGAGGAAAGAAACTGACAAAGAAAGGGAGCGGAACATCCTCATTCCCCCTACCGCCAAACATCGTTTTACTTTCTGTCAAGACATCATCACGGTGCAATGATGTGTCAGAGGACGTGATGTGAAAGCTCTGGGAAATGTCAACACGGGGTTAACGACGGGGTATGATTCGAGGGGGAATTACTTTTACCGTTCATTAGTCCTGTTTCTAATTAATGGAACTGCTTATTTAATCTGCGAAGATTGTACACAAGATTTAGAACTATAATTTCGCGTGGTCTCCTCACCCAAGAAGAAATAAATTTCATGGGGTTTTATGGGTCAAACCGATTTAGCTATTTTTTTTAAAGAGTCTCCATTCGAGCCGTTCGCGGGTTGACGAGTTGAAAGAGGTCGTTAGCGGAATACTTTTTGACAGAATCCGAGCTTCTAGCACATTATAACCTCCTAATACGAAATATAGAAAATCGCCGCATTACCAGGAAAAAAAAATGTGCTGGGAGCACGTCGACGAAATAATTTTTTGACAGATAGTCCAGTCAACGAATGATTCTAGAAGGAATGAGCGAAAGCAGAAATTTTGACTCCTGAACCATGTTTGGACTAGTTAGAAGGTAAACATACTAAAAGTCCCAAAAGTGAGCAGGAGTGGGGGAGCATAAAGAAGGTACCATTTTTCGCATTTTCACTGATATCTCGAAAACAGAGCAAAACTTTTGTGCTAACCAATTAAAGCTGATGTAAATATCAGAAACTTTTGTTATATACATGTTTCACTAATTCCTAACCGTTCTCAAAGAACATGCCCCGCAAAAGTAAAAATGTCCGAAAAAAATATGTTTATTCCACGTTTTCCGTTGAACATTCTTTTATATCGTCTAAACCGTTTATCCTAGGAGAAAGCCCTCGGGAAGGAAGTTTCATAGGATTTAATTACCTTTGGAAATTAAGACTACGTAAACAAATTTATATTGATCAGGTCGTAAGTTACACGAGTTATACGATTGACTTGAAACGGGCACCTTTTTCCGAATTTCGTCGTTGGTTTACGATCACGATCGTGAGGTACACAATTTCAGTCGTTACTTTCTGAGGATTTATGTCTCCGATTTGTACCAGCGACGGGTGAATTATAGGGCTGACATTTAAAAGGTAAACATTAAATGTATCCAGCCATTCATGATATTTTGTTATCCCAATGTTTACGTTTTTTAGTGGACGTTTGACTCAACTTCAGGCATATTCCACATACACAAGTTTTCATATAGGTAAGTTGGTTCTCGATCTTTTCCCTTTCACGGGCTTGAGATCACTTGGCTGGGCAAGAAGCTCAATTCCGTAATGCAAAGGAATAATTTTGGAATGAACATTAAGAATGAAATATTTTGCTTGTTTTCAGACTCACGGTATAGGATTCTGGCATCCACAAATTCTGGGTATCGTCACTCAGGCTTAAACAAGCTTTCGAAGTACAGCGGAGGGGAGACAAATTCATGTCATTAATAATTTGGATTACACGTGGATTGTAATGAGGATCCCTAATAATGGGAGTTATGGATTCTGCCACTTTATTCATCTTACGCTGCTTGCTAGTTGCTGTTTATATTTGCGACTGTTTTCACGAAAAGAAATGTGATACGCAACCATAACTCACGGTAATGCCAAACTTGTTACAAATACAATTAATAGACTATCGCGTTGTCGAAGATTGTTTAATAAAATACCTGAGGATTAAATAAGTCTTATTGTAAGTCGCGATCTCTCTAAAGCAAACATCGACAAGTTTTTGTTGGATAATACTACCTACCTAACTAATCCAGTAAATAATGTATGTACTATGTATCCCAAAAAACGGTTTACCTTGCATCCCAACTTTTCAAGGCCCTTCGACTCAGTTGAAAATGTTGAACCTTCCTGATCAAAAAATAAGAAGATGATTACGACTACCTACTTGTAACACGAACAGCCTTTAAAATTCTCACAGCAAAAGTTCAGATATTCCTGATCATATCGTCATATTTGAGCCGTATTTCACCCAACATGAAAAAGTAAATACGGATATTTCCGCGTTGATCTTCAAATGTACCTACTCACACTTCCATTAAAGTAAAATTACCTCTCACCATCCCTCTTCCTCATCACTTACGCATCCAAAAATTCCCCCGAATATCCCAAAATCGCACCGAAATTATAAATATGTGTACTGAGGTAAAATGGGTTGAATGTTGAAGGTTGCGCGTTGTGTAAATGGTAATTTTTCGCGTACATCAATGATTGCATTTAAAAACAAACAAAACAAACGAAAATATAGCATTCCGCTACAGGGAGAACATGCCTGGGAAATTATTTTTCTTTAAAACAAGGTATTCGCGTTTTACATACCAAGAAACAACTAGGTTTCGATTATGTACTAGGTAATTCGGTGGTAAATAATTTTTGACGTAGTCACGCCAAATCCTACTTCTGCCACAATTTTTGCTTAATTTTTGTTTTTTAGGGGCCCTCTCGCGCCCCTTTTTTGCACTTTCGACCGTTATTTTGTGCTACTGGTCCTTTTGCGGTCAGAACGACGATTTGGGATCCAGCCATTGTGTCCATCATGTTTTCATGCCACCCCCTTTTTAAATTATATGTATCCGCAAAATAGCGATTTTCCGGATTTTAGGAGCGGATTGGCGCTTTTACATTTTGATGGGCGGGAGTTAGCGTTTTTCTTTATTTTCTCCACTTTTTGCGCGAATTACCGCGTTTCCTCAATTTTAGGAGACGATTTCCTCAAAATGATCCGTGAGTTAGCCTTTTTTCTCCACAGTTTTAGCTGCGAATTATTTCTTAATTTTAACCGAGAAATATTTCTTCGATCTGCCAGCGAATTACCGCTTTTATTCACCGCGCCTCGATGGTGTAATGAACACAATGCTCGTTTCGCAACTCAGCGGGCCTGGGTTCGAATCCAGCCATTGCCCATTACACTACAAAGGCTGCGGCGAGCTGTGACGCGGCACACTCGGCTTCGTGTGGGCGGGCGTTCCCGGCAGTGTGCGTTCAACAAACCACGCACCGACCGAAACGCCCGCGTAGTACGGGTGTAAAGTGCACAGTTAGATCTGGGTATGGCGTAGAAGCCCAATGGAGGCTTAGGCACCTGCCGGATTCACAGCCCGGCGCCCCTAACAACAACAAAAAATCCCGCTTTTATTCAATTTAATTTAGCCCCGAATTAGCAGATTTCCCCCAACTCTGCGAATTGGCGTTTTTCTCCTGCGAATGAGATTTATTTGTCAATTTTAGCCGCGAATTAATGGATTTTCCCATCACCTTTCCCAGCGAATGCGCTCTTTATCTCAATTTTAGGCTAGAATCCGCATTTGCCTCAGTTTTAGCTTTGAATAAGCGGGTTTTGGCATAAATGTATTCGTGATTTAGCGTTTTTCTCAATTTTAACAGCGCATTAGCTTCACTTCTTAAGGCGAAAGGGGATGACAAGTGTGCAAGTGAGAGGCAATATAGGCGCTGCGGCGGCACTCCTCACGGCTCCAAAAATGGTCCGACATTAATTTTGAAAAATGGATTTTACTCGGGTACTAAATCAACAATTCGCGTCGTTAACCTTTTTTTTAGATTTCACCTCGTAACCCAAAAATCAGACAAACAAAATCTCGATTTTTTTTAAATTTGGAAAAATCATGTACAGCCCAGTTGTAGGATAAGTTACTGACTCCAAAACATTTTTTAGATTTACGATCGGGTAACAATTAGCGCCCGAAACAGAAAAATCGTGAATACAATAGAACACCCCTCATGGGTGAGTGTTGGAAAGAGAGACTCCTACTTCAACACTGCACTTGCGGTCAAGGTCACTTGTCACATTATGCGGTGTTGCCACTTCTATTGCAGGAAATTTCAGCTTACATCATTATTTAAGTTCCGGAGGTTGAGATACAGTGACTTATTTTCTCAAGAGATCAATGGGATCTAAAAATCTGTGAACACCGTGTAAAAAAAAAAAGGAAATAACTTTAGGTCCGTTCCATTGTTTTGCTAGTGCTGCACTAGTGTAGAAAGTAATGTGATATCATTGACTTATTTTGAAAAATTAAGTGAAACCAGATGATTTTCTTCAAAAGTGTAGTACTCGCCAAACAATGGAACGGACCTATTGCTTCGGGAGTGCTGCACTTTTGAAGAAAGTCATCTCGTTTCATTAAATTTTTCAAAATAATTCAACGAGATCACATGTCTCTCTACACTGGTGCAGCACTAGCAAATCGATGGAAGTGACCTTTTGATTTCGACTTTGGAGTTTCCCTGTTTTCTCGCGTTCCACGTTTTTATTTCATTGTGAATAAATCCAATTTTATTATTCAACTGTTCAGGGGGTCAACCATGAGCTAGCGTTAAAAAATTTCGCGAATTTCGCAAGGATGACATAATATTCAGATACCAATTTCGCCGTTTTTGCGTCATAAAATACCACTTTCGCGGACCGACGTGGATTCAGGATTTGCCAAGGGAGGGGCTAAAGAAAAGGTGTGCTTCCATCTACTAGAAAAATGGCTTGACAGCCATTTCCTGCCTAAAAGTAGTTAAAACTAGCTATTCCCACTATAAAAACGGCACTATAAACTGACTAAACTCGCGCCCAAAAATACAAAACCGACGATTCGAATTTGAAAATGGGTAAATTGACTTGCGCGCCCTAAAAATAGCCAGAACAAACTGCGCAGCTAAAAATAGTCTAAACTGGCGAATGGTGAACTTCTAAAAATGCCTTAAAATATCAATATTCACGCTCCGATTATAGCTAAATCGACCATTGGCGCGCTAGAAATGGTCATACTGTCCATTCTCGTGACTAATGTGACCAAATACGCGCTTTCGGCTTGACGGACTAATTATCGAGGTCCTGAAAGCGGACAACTTCACACGCCCTGGAAATGCCTAGAAAGATTATTCCTGCCCTGAAAATGGCAAATCGTGGAGTTGTCAAACTTCCATAGCCTTGGCTTGATGGACTATTTGAAGTTTTGAACCCTAAAAATTGCTAATGAACTGACTTTACGAGCTCTAAAAATTGATAAACAGACGAATCGCGCTCTAAAATACCTGAATAGGTGACTCCGGCCCTGAATGGCCAAGTTGGTCTTTCTCGCCTTGGCTTGGGACGTACTATTCGCGCCTATAACAGAGAAAACTGACTCTATGTGCCCTAAAAATAACAATTATGGCTACTCAAGCCTTGAAATCGTCAATACTGACCCTATGTGCCCTGAATACAGCGATTTATTAGCGCAATTCCCACTCTTAAAAATGCCCAAACTGACCTTAGCGCCCAGAAAAGGATTGAGCTGGCCATTCTCGCTCTAAAAAACGGTTAAACTGGCAATTCCTGCTCTAAAAACGGCAAAACTGACCATTCGGACCCTTAAATGGCAAAACTGACTATTCATGCCATGAAAATTTCACACTAGCTATTTCTCCCCATGACCAAATGACCATACTGACAATTTGTGCACTCTATGAAAAGGCAAAACTGACTGTTCAGGCTCTAAATTGGCGGAGAACATGGCATACTATTATTAATTAACGCTTTATAAATTGTCAAACTGATCATTTGCGCCCTTCATGGAGGAAGCAGATGCTGCAAATGACGATTTGTGTCTTTCAAAAAATGGCTATTTGCTCAACAAAGTAAAAAATGGCCAAACATGGCTATTCGCGACTTAAACCGGTAAGCTGACCACTGGTGTTTACGCACTTGAACATGGGCCGTCCACACATCACCAAATGGATGACCTCCCCCCCTATCACATCACCAGCATTGGTTACCCGCAGCCTGAAGGACTTGATACACTGACCACTGTCGTGCTATAAAATTGCTTGCGTGGAGCCTGGCTAATCACGCCCTAAAAGTGGCTAAACAAACCATTCGTGCCCGAGAAATGGCGAAATTTAACATTCCTACATTGCCTAACTGAACCTCTCACAATGGAAAATAATGGGTCTTGAAACTTCAGACGATTCATGCCTTAGGCCTGTTTTACACGAGTAAGTTTTTTGTTCAAAACTATGTTCAATCTGTTCACAAACAGATGATTTTGAGGCAGGGAACATCTGTCAATTTTTTTCAAAATGGCTAATTTGATCAAAAAACTTACTCGTGTAAAAGGGGCCTTAAACGTAGCCAAACTGAATAAACTTTAATTTTGGGTTGAAACTCGTCAGTTGTGTTATAAAATTGCCTGTTTTGAGATAGAACCGTCAAATTTGGTTTTGGTGTGAAATCGCCAGTTTTTAAAGTAACATCTTCAGTTGGTGAGGGGGGGAGGGTTGCACGTCAACTTTGGCGAGAAATTGTACATTTTTTTTAGTACAATGTCCTCTTGAGGGATAAAATCGGCAGTTTTGAATGCAGAGTGCTCGGTTTAGGTAAGACCATTCGTTTTTCATCAGTTTGGGTTAAACCCTTTAGTTTTAGGGTGAAATCATCAGTTTGGGGGGGAGGGGGGGTAAAGCCTTGGGTTTTACAATTGCCAGTTGCGCTGTGAAATCTTTAGTTTAGGCGTAAACACTTCGGCTTTGGCGTAAAATCGTCAGTTTTGAAGTAAAATATTCAGTTATATGTGTATTCAAATCTTCAGTTTTAGCTTTAAAAAAACGTCAGTTCTGAGTTAAAATCGATATTTTGTTAAAAAATGTTGGAGTTTTACGTCTCTCAGACAAAACGTTGACGAAAAGTTGGACACCCAGTATGTTTGAGTGCCAAGCCACTTTTCTAAAAGTATCGATTTCCGGGGAAAACATTGTCAGTTTTTGGATAGGAAATCAGGAATAAAATACTAAAACCGATAGTTTCCCATCGATTATGTTAGTTTTTAGTGGATTACGACCCTTAGTGTGAAAACTCAGCTTCCGGGGAAGAATTTGACGATTTATTGCGCCTACTTCAAATTTAATGAACTACCAGTTCTTTTGCTGGGGTCCCTAGAACATTCGACGTATTCTGCCCACCCCTGGATAAAGGGCTGGCTACGACGCCCCTGGAAACAATAATCACACAGTGACATATCACAAACACAAAATTATAAAAATAAACTGAAAAGTGAAAAGTTTTCACTCCGTGGTAGGCGAAGACGATAGTAAAGGCAAAAGCGATGCATCAGAAGTTTGAGGCTTTGGGAACATGAGCATTTTCTGTTTCTTGAAAAAAACGTTCTCTCCTAGTCAACACCACTCATTTTTTTACTGGCGGGAGAAGGTCTCCGAGCAGGATATTCCTGCCAGCGTAAGCTGTTTTGGGCGAGGAAGAGATTTTTTAGTGCATCCGCATCACGAGGTCAAACCATTGGTTTATTTTGACTAGGTATTGAGACAGTTGTTACGTTAAGATTTTACAAGATAATTTTCTCTTGTGGCTTTTCGTAGGAGAGCTTGGATACGACGACCAATTCCCCAGAAACTGTTGTCCTGGTTGGTATTGCTCAAAGTTGGTTTTCATAGTGAACTGCTTTCTCTTTGCAAGCTGTCAAAGAGAAAGCAGTGCTGGGCTTTACTTCCATCTTCTTTTTCCCCTCTTTTCTTTTTTTCAAACAGATATAACGAAGAATCGGGAATGTTCCCGCAAATACAACACTTACGCATTGCCGCATTGGTCTTATTGTCAGATTTACTATTTACCTGTGCTCTTGTCCTGAAAAATATCAGTCCTCATGAAGAAATGTATATTACATAGGTATTTTTAAACATTTAGCTACATCGCATATATCACATATTTTATATGTATGCGCTGGTCGCTGAGCTCTACCTTATGCACCTTATCAATCAGGCAATCAGGGCAGGATACCAAATTACCAATGATATTTTACTCAAGCCCAATAAATGAGGTTTTATTATTAATAAAGTTATACACAGAACACCGGGCATTCGACTGCGATTCGCCGGAATCACTTTAAATGTATAACATTGTTGTTTTTGCGTGAAAAAAGAAGAGATAGAACAAAAAACACGACCTGCGAGGTGAATGAGACGTGACCTTGACTTCAAGTATGAGTCCCTCTCTCCAACACCCTCTTTCCCTTGGTAGGTGACTCGCGGGGGTATTCTATTGTATTCACGATTTTTCTGTTTCGGGCGCTAATTATTATCCGATCTTGAATCTAAAAAATGTTTTGGAAACAGTGACTTATCCTACAACTGGGCAGTACATGATTTTTCCAAATTTATAAAAAATCGAGATTTTAAGTGTCTGATTTTTGGGTTACGAGGTGAAATCTAAAAAAAGGTTAACGATGCGAATTGAAGATTAAGAACCCGAGTAAAATCCATTTTTCAAAATGAAAATCGGACCATTTTTGGAGCCGTGAGGAGTGCCGCCGCATCCGCGAATGCTTCGCGCGCGCACGCTTGGCATCCCCTTTCGCCTTAAGGTGCGTTTACACTGAAGTGTCTGACATTTATGTAGCAACACTTATGTCTCGACATAAATGTAAAGTGTGAGACACATGTATATTGACTGTACAAAATTCTGATAAAAATTTCTGGAAGTTTGTGTTTACACCAAGGAAATTTGTGTCTGACACTAAATTTTAAGCAATGAGTGTAGTGCTACACTTCAGTGTAAACGCACCTTAAGTCATGCGGATAAGCGTTTCTTTTCTCTCCATGTTTATGGCGAATTATCGCTATTTCTCATAATCTTAGTCGCGGTTTTCCCAAATTGGCGTTTAGTTCTCGAATTTTGCTGCGAATGAGCACATTTTCTAAACTTTAGCTGCGAATTATTCTTTAATTTTAGCCTCGAATTCTTTCTTTAGCATGCGTTAACGCATTTTCTTAATTTTACAAGCGAATTATAGCCATTTATCACAATTTTAGGCGGGAACCTGCATTTGCCTTAGTTTTAGCCGTGAATAAGCGCATGTTTCCGTGAATTAGCGTTTTTCTCAATTTTAACAGGACATTAAGCTTTTACTTACAAGTTTTTCTCTAGTTTTGCCACGAATTAATTAGGCATTTTCTCGAATATTGATCCGCGAAATTAGCGCCGGTCTTCATTTTAGCAGCTAATACGCGTTGTTTGGCAGCTGTAGCCACGAATTGAAGCAATTCTCGATTAAACAAAAACGCGTCCTTGAATTTGCGTTTTTCTCAATTTTAGCAGCACATTTAACACTTTTCTCTAGTTTCGCCGCAAATCAGCGAAATTTTGACAATTTTAACGTCGTATGAGCTCTATGTAGGTATATCTTAATTTGATGTTGCCTCGAGAAACCACGAATTAGTGTTTTTTCAATATTATTTTGTTGATCCGGCTGAGCGATGGATTGCAGCTTTTTGTCAATTTTATAACCACGTATTGACGTGTTTTCTCAATTATACATATATGCCGAAAAATTAGTGTTTTTCTGAATCTTTAGCCACGAATTAGTGATTTATTCATTTTTTTTCTGCGAATATGCGCTTATTCGCTATTCCAGTCACGAATGTTAGCGCTTTTCGACTACCTCTTGCCCCAAGATTAGCACATTCGAACGCCTTCTCAATTTGGGCCTATAAAAACATGGTGCTAGCGTATTTTCTCTGTTTTCTCCGCGAAGTTTCCTTCAACTATTCACTAATGGTGTATAAGTATTTCCTAATTGTAGTGACAAACGCCAAGATGCCATCTTCTCAGGGGGGGGGGGGGGTTGAAACCACCCTGTAACTCCGCCACTGCATGAGATAGGTATTTTGTTTAACGTGAGCATATTCAAAGTTATAGCGCCAAAAGCTGTTTTTACTTTTTATGTTTGGTGAAAATAAGGCTCAATTTTAATTTATTAACTTTTGCTGTGATATCTCAGCGAAAAAGCGCGGATTTTACGTTTAAAAATTTCGTTCCTTACAAATCTCACGTGTTTTTCCAATAATTTAACCATCTATCTTGAACACGATGACTGAGGAAGATTCGAGTTTGAAAGAAACGGTGAAAATCAAATTAACACTTTTTCAATAAATAAAAGAAAATACTAAAGTATGAAATCAGCAAGTTACAACTAGCATTTCTTGACCGAAAATGTTGTGCTTTTTTCAGGAATGTAATCTGTATTGTTTTGTTCCGAATGGCTAGGGCGATAAAAATGCTTATTGACGAAAAGAACGCGTTTGGCCGAAAAATGACAAAAAAAACAACCTGTAACTAGGAAACGAAGCATTTGCGATCCTGACGATTTTGTTTGTCCTAGTTGGGACAACTATTTAAAGTCCTGATCATTCATCCTGAAACACCCTGTAAATGTTCACGATATGGAAAAAATAAAAAAAAGATACCGGGCTTTTCGTAAGGTAAAATTCTAATTTGACTTGAAATTCACTTTGAGTTGGAGGAATTTCTATGAGCAGCTTTGTGTGAGACGTTTGGACGTTTGTAATACCTGCTGAAGCGTAAGCAAAAATTGACTGAAAAAGTGGGGACGTCTCATCACTCTGTTCTGTTTCTAAACTTATCTCAGCTCGTCATTATTAAGAACCTTTGTAATCATTGAAGAAAATTGTTTGTTTTCTTTGGAATCTGCCAACGGTGACGTCACAAATTTTTAATCAATTAAAACAAAAATAAACATGAATAGGGAAAAAAGGCTGGAATGACAAGCTGTTTCAGATTGTCATCCGGCAGAGCGCTCTTTGGTCGTTTGAATCAATGTGCAAAGGTTTCAGCCAATGAGAGATCGCGTTACAAATCTCTTTAGAGTGGCTGGCTGAAATCGAGTAGCATTTCAAATTACGCCGGCGGGCCTCTTTTTTTCTTTTCGTTGTGGGGGGGGGGGGTTCGGGGAAATAAACAAATTAAGAACTTCCGCCACCCATATTTATTCTCTGAGTGCTGGACATGGACGCATTAAAAAAAGAACTGAACAACCTTAACATTGGAGAGTTCAAATAAAAATCACTTGTTAAATAAAATCAAACTTTAATCTATAAACAATTGATGCCTATCGCAAATCTATATCACTTTTAGATTACTAAAAATCCGAGTATCATACATTCCAAATGAAATAGACCAGACACGTGCAAGTCCTGGTTATCATCGCTACACACCCCGTTAGCCGTGCCAGTTGGTCAAGGCTGGCACGTAACCGGAGTTTACAGGTGTAGTGTGGGCCGAGAAGTGATATCCGTTGACGAGATGTGAGGCAAATGGTGTGCAGTTACTGTTGACCGTTAGACATGTTGAGAGCGTCGAGGGACGCTGTGGACGCGGTGTGGGACGGTTGGGGTCAGCGGTGGTCCTTCGAAGAACCGCCCCAAACGATTATTTCATAACTTAAAAGGCAATGGAAGGTCCCCAAATACGCTGCCAGCAGACCCGACAACGGAACGCAGTTCCACAGTGCCACTGTTGAATGACCGCTTCGCGACATGCACGGCACTCGAGCCTGCGTCATCGGGTGTGAGGGAAATGCTGCAGAGCCAGTGGTTGGTGAATGCCCAGGGCCCATGCCTGAGTGGCAGCTAGGACGTCTAGTGGGACGACTCCAGCGAGGACGTGAATCGTCAGGTGGCCGGCCAGTCGTCGAATATGCGCGGAAGGCGGCCAGGAGAAATCATCGTTGTAGGGTACGCATCTGTGGTTGGTCGGCAGGGGGTGCTGTTGGCCAGCAGCATAGGCCACTCGCGGCACAAACACGACCTTGTGGTAGAGGAGTCACTGTTGAAAGGTCGGAACCCAACCACGCCGGAGATTCCCGAAGAAAGCTGCAGGTGGGAGCGGTCACCCTCGCTACTTCCGCTATGTGGAGGGTAGGTAGTCCCAGTCACATCAGAGTAAAGCCCAGATATTCGATGGGGTGCGTCAAGGGCAGTGCGGAGATGACGCTGCGGTGGAAATAGGTGAGCGATGATTTGGCATAGTTGATGGTCAACTGGTGTCACACTATGTCACAACATTGTTATCCACCTACCGAAATTCCAGTCAAAACAGTTGGTGGTCTGGTGTGGAGACGAAGATAGCCAAATCATCAACAAAGGCAGTCCAGTTGCTTCGAGTTCACGAAGGAAGGGGGCGAAGCCGGGGCCCACACGAGACACGCTGGAACTACGCTCTGGGGGCACCCACATGTGATTTCTCTTGTCACCGTTAAACCACCGTGGCTGAGCATGACGATTCTGTCGCTGAGGTAGCTCTATAGGAGCGCGTAGATGTTGCTAGGGATAGTGGCGGCGCGTATTTCACCGAGTAGTGCTGGTCACCATTCCACGTTGAAGGCGCCGGCGATGTCGTAGCATACCACAGCGGTATGGCTCACCCCTTTTTGCGAATGGCCGATGGCGTAGGGGTCTACCGTGATCATCAAGGCGTTTCCCCCAGGACGAGGCCTTCTCATTGCACTACGATGTTGGTGTCTCGGGTGGGGGGGGGGGGCTGTCAATCTAAAGCAGATACCTTTGCGAATCAGATCCAAATACAGTTCATGCCAATCCCAGCTCACCAATATTGTTTTCATGACGAAGTCATCATAAGCCTCATAAGCCTCACGTTATAAAAAAATCACTAACTAAGAAAGCTCCAGGACAGGACCTCATAGTTGAGCCTCCTGTTGAACCTCAGCATTGGCTAATGAAGATAAATAAAAAGTCAAGGCTGAAAAAACATTTGAAATCGTGCAAAAGTGAAAAACTATTTTATTTCATCTAATTCGTACTTCGTATAGATTCACATATTATTATTTGCCTGACTAGAGGGTTATTCCACCATTGTAAAGGAATTTCCGAGTGCAAACAAAACCAAAACAAAAAAAAACTGTCATCAGACGAATAAATAAAATACCTGCAAATACGCAAGAGGGAGCCGAAAGGGGAAACCAAAAAATTTCACTCCCGCGGGTACTGTTTGAATGAGGCAACAACAGTGGAGATGGAAAGCCATAGAGTCGAAACAATGGGAATTGTTTAGAATGAGGGCGTTGGAAGGGGTTAATCCATCAAAAACTAGGCTTCGGAGGTGAACGTGGTTTTTAGGAAAAGAGTAGAGGGGGAGGGGGGATTGTCATTGCGAACAAAACCAGACTCGGTCTCAGCTAATTAGCGCTTAGCTTGTATGTCACATAACTGGCTCGGAGATTATGACAAAGGGGCTTTTGAAGGATTTGAAAGGGGAAAAAATGTGCATTTTGTAAAATGGTGTGATGGAGGGAGTGATTAGTGAAGGGGGAGATTTATAGGAAATGTAAAAATGCGTCACGTCGTTTCCTTACTGGGTACAAAAATCGCAATAAAAAAAGTCCCTTTTTCCCCTTTCGTGGCCGCCTGCCAGTCCATCGAAAAGTTATCAGTAATGGAAGTTTAAATAGACACTCACGTTCCATTCCCCGCGAGACATCCCATCAGAAGCCAGTGGACCCCGAAAAATCTCCCCCTCTTTCACTCTCTCTCTCTCTCTCTCTCTCGAAATGAAAATTGATATAGCTCAACCGGACGGACGGTTGCATCCCTCTTTGCTATATAGCAACGGAAAAAGGGTTTTGAATAGCGACGGTCAGCGACTCCATGCAAGCGATTAACCACCTACAACCCCCGCCTCCTCACTCTTTCACTATTACGGTGTACTGTCACATTGGGTTATACCCCCCCCCCTATCACCCCACCGCTACAACAAACACCACTGAGCTACGATACGTATGTCCTCATCAATCCTATCTCCGCTGCAATGATAAATAACTTATGAATGTACAGCCCGTTCGAAACAGGAAAACACTTCCACCACTACCCCCCCCCCACAATATTTTTCAGATGCTCCTCTTTTTCTCGACAACCGGAGAGCCAAACGGATTATCAATATTCAATTTTGAAGCAGACAGATGATGGACCCGCATCAAAATGTGTTTTTTTTTTTCACCAAAGGAACGGAATAAATTCGTTCTCCCGGAATGATATTTCTGATTTTGCTCTAAACAAAACTTCTCAGTCTTATTGATCGAGAGCTGCGTTACTTTTAAATTTGAACACTCCATTCTTTCATCCTCTACTCCCTCATTGAAGATACAGTTGGGTCATTGTCACTGAAACTCACTTCCCCCCCCCCCTCATTCCATTAGACAGCACACTCTATCACAGTCTTTTAAATTAACCGAGTTTCTCAACTTTTTGAAGTACTGGAAAACTTAAGGGTAACAAGATTCTTGAAAAGTTTTACATTTTATACGGCTTTTGCGTGTCATTAACAATTTATTAACCCTGAAAGGAGGAAAACTCTATTATTATGTACCTATTATTTTATTTTAGATGGTGGCAACTATGCGTCGCTAATTATGATTTTCACGCCGTCCGCGTCAATGCGAGTTGTTTGGGCGAAACAAACTATGGCCAGGAGAATTGATAAAAGTGACGTTGACGGGCCCTTTTCTTTCAGAGACGCCGGAAATCCACCCCTCGCCCTATTAGCGTGCTCGCTTCAACCATCGCAGAGTCATTTTCCTTTCTCATCACGGACTCTGCGAGGGATCGTGGAAAATGGAACAATGATTCCAACAGATAAAGACAACGACAACGTCTCACCCCTTCCCGCCACGCCACCCCCCACCAATGGTGCCACACCCTTTTAAAGCCTAACCGCGAAGGGGAAAGGACCCGTACCAACTCCACTCCCCTCCCCACCTATCATCCTTGTCACATTCATGTCCGTCCCGCGCCTTACTTGAGATAGTGACGAACAAAAGACAACTGGAGTAGCAATGTAAGGCTTGTCGCATGGTGGCGAGGGTGCAGCAATATAGCTTGAACGATCCCTCTCCCACCCCACCACCACCACCAACCATCAAGGAGTAAAGTTCTCCCGCCCTATGCCTCAAAGATAAGTCAAAGCATTCCAGTTGGATTAATATCAAGCCTTCAAGGCATTTCAAAAGCCAGTTTCCTTCCTTAATCCCAACCCTCATATCTATTCCCCCTTTTTTCCTCCTTTTTTTTTATGAAGGAACAGTTACCGAAGCCCATTTTCCGGTTTGATAGCCATAAAAAATATATTTTTTATTAGTATCGCAAGTCTTCAAGATTTCATATGAAAATGTCGTGATTTCCATTTAAAATCCCCTTGCACTTCCATCAAATATGAAAAACTCGATTAATTTATCCATTTCTCCGTATCAGCAAATCAGTCGAACTCCTTATATGTAATAAAAATATCAAATAATGTATTTCATGACTTCAATCCCAGTATTTAAATTATTCATAGAAAAGACAGAGTATAGTCAATTACAGTTGCCAAAAAAAACTCGAAATTTTATTCGGAAAAGAGAAAATGACTTGGTGGATTTAAATATTTGATAAAATTCCGGAATGAGAGTTCATACTGTCAAGTGAACGTAATTGTTTTTTTTTTTATTTACGAACAGGGTTTTGGGGGTTGTTCGAATCGAAACTTGTCCACACATACGTTTTCTGTTGACTAGAATAGAGGGGCTCATCAAAAATTAAAGGTGTTGTGGGAAAACGAGAAAGCAATGCGGTGAAAAACCTCGGTGATGAATCCTTGGATTTTATGTACATGTTCCTGCGTAATTGAAGAATACTGGTGTAGGGGTTGAATTGATTCATTGTTATGTGAACAAAACAAAGAATAGAACGCTTGAAATTCAGTCATTATTTTAATTAACTGACGCATTATAGCTGTAGCATTGGAGAAAGTGATGTTCTTGGGAATGTTGCGGGAGGCAGGCAAAACAATACCGAAGTTGCCTGCTTTGAAACTGAATCGCTAATCGTAAGAATTTTAGCGTGCCTCTCCAAACTGGAAATAGTTTGAACTTGAACGACGCTGTAATTATCGCTTTATGTGCGGTTCAAATGTTAGAAGTTTTAATACATTTCGCTCTGCAACAGAAATGTAGCGTTCAATATAGACGCATAATTATACGTTTGGTTGTTTCTAGGCATTTATTCTGTCAGGGTTTTGGAAGTGGCGCTCTTAATCGAAAGAGGAGGCACTATAGCGTAACGTGGTAGGGCCGAGGGGGGCGGACCGCCCCGGGCCCCCTGTCAGGCGGGGCCCCCGAGAAACTTAAATCAGGAAAAATTCGGATTTTTAGGTTCATTCATGTAAAAAGGTTGGACTACGATTATTATTATTATTTTTTTTTTACGAATTTCAATCCATATCCGACCTGGAGAATATAACGTTACAAGTTATATCAGGAAAGAGTGTGGGCTGACTATTCGATTGGTAGCTCAAATACATCAGAAATATGCGCCTCCTTGAGGGAAATTCACGGCTAAAGTAGAGAAAATACACCGCCCCCACTCACAAGTTTCGTTAGGTCCTTAAGCGCGCTATAATGTACTGATCCGCAATTTGCAACGCGCTAATATTCGTGGCTATAACTGCAAAAAAGCGCTGGTTCGTGGTCTCACGATGCAACTTTCAGATCGAAATTGAGAAAAAAATCGTCGTTTCGACGGCCATTCCACGGCTAAAACGTAGACATCAATGCAAAAATGTTGTTTCTGGGCCAAGCCCGTGAGAATACACGCTACTAATTCAATGCTGTACTAGTAAACAAAATCATGGCAATTATTGCCAAAAACAACGCTAATTCGAGTTTAAACTGGACCAAAATGGCAAATTCACAACTCAAGTGGCGAAAAATCGTCTATTAATAAATAAAAAAAAGAGAATAGATAATGTGCTAATTCGCTGCAAAATTATCAGAAAACGCTATTTCACAGCTGAAACGAAGAAAAACCATTAATTCGCGGCTGAAATTGAGAAAACGAAAATCTATATAGCTTCTGAAAGAATCGAGGCTCAAACTGAGAAACAGCGCTTATCCGTAGAAAAAAATTGCTCACGCGGGGCTAAAACCTAAAAAAACGACGCTGCTAGAATTGACAAAAATATTAATTAGCGCGGCCGACATTAAGAAAAACACTAATTTTCAACTCAAACTGAGAAAAAAGTGCTTAAGAAATGAAAAAAAGGCTAAACTGCAGTTTAAAATGAGGAAAACGCCAAATCGTGGCTAAAATGGAGGAAAATCGCCCGATACAAACGAAAGAATCCCTACTGAACTGCTAAAATTGATTAAAAGCGCTAACCCGTGGCCAAAATTATGGTTAAAGTTGAGGCGTGCCAACAGCTAACAAACCTCAATTTTTATTTTAAAAAATAACAAATATTACGTTAAAAAAACAACATAAGTCAGTTTGATCGCGAGTTCGTATTTTCCCAATTTTTCATTATCGTTATAAAAAAAGATCTCTAAATCTTTCGTTGGCTGTTGTTTTGTATACCAAAGAGAACGCGACCAACAAAGTCACTAAATCTTGAAAACTTGACAAAACGCAAATGCGTGGCTTCTGTTCGAGGCTAAAAATAAACACTAAACGTTAATCCATAGCAAAAATTGAAGGAAAAATGCCAACGTGGGACTGAAGTGTAAAAAATAAAAAAAAAAAGGCAGCTAATATTGGAAAATTCACTATAATTAGCCTGTCATACATAAATAAAAACTCTCGTTTTCAGCCCATATTGGGAAAACTGTTATTCCCGGCTAAAAATTGAGGAAATCACCAATTCGTGGCTAAAATTAAGGTAATTCGCGAATTCACAGGTTAGAAACGCTTCAAAGCCGCTAAAATTGAAAAAAAAAACAAAAACAAAAAAAACGCGAATTCGCGGCTAAAATTGAGGAAAATAATCGCGGATAAAGTGTGTTGGAATTTCTAATTTCTCCTTCTGACGACAAATTTGTGGCTAAAATTGAGATAAAGGGCAAATGTATGGTTATAAGTAAAAGAAAAAACACTGATTCTCGGCTAGAACTGAGATGAAGCTCTATTCTACATACATTTAATTACAATTGAAAAAAAATTACTAATGCGGTGCCAAAATGTAAAAGAACCCGCCAATTTTCGATTAATATAGAGAAAATCAGTAATTATTCTGGCTAGAATAAAGAGAAAAGTTAATTTTCAGCCTAAATTGAAACAAAAACGCTGCGAATTATCGAACAATGCCTTATTATTTCGATTGTTTATGGGTTTATTATTCATCGATGTAGTCAAATACGGCTTGAAATTACATGAAAATCGACACCCCACACCCCTATGATCCCAAATCCTTTGAAAATCCCCATTTTGGACTCGCTTTTGGCCCATAAAACCCCAGGGATTTATTTGATCAAACTGATCAGATGTTAGGACCAACTAGATAGTGATGCACGAGACCGAGACCGAGACGAGACTTGAGTGGTCTCGGTCTCTCTCATGAGGGGATGGTCTCGGTCTCGATCATGAAAAGTCGGTCTCGTCTCGGTCTCGGTCTCGAAAGTCTCGGTCTCGGTCTCGAAAGTCTCGGTCTCGTCTCGAAAAGTTAAAGGCGCGAATTCAAAGTATGTGTGATATTAGTGACGAGTGATCCTCTTCTCGCCTCAATGATTACAGATGACGACGATAGATGAATTTATACTTTGCTTTCCTTCCTTGGTGACTCGTGGCACGAAGGGAGATAAGTGATACATTGATTAATGACCAAATAGCTTTGTAATTGCCCCAAAATAGAATCGTGCCTTCAAAGCAATCGTCACACTGAGAACGTGAAAGCGGAACAGTTGAGAATTCAACGAGTCAACTCAAAATCTCGCCCATGCCAGCTCATTTAGTTCAAGCAAGACAAGCAAGAGACTTCCCTTCTCAAACACGACGAAGAGGCAGAGGTGCACAATCCCCCCTCATACATCAGACCCTCCTTCTCATGCTTCAACTGGCAATGTTAGTTAAAAAAAAAAAAAAAAAAAAAAAAAAAAAAAAAATAGCGGTGTCGAGTTTGATGATAGCGGCCCAGGGAAGTTTCAAACGCAAAATTATGGTTCCCTTGCACTAAGCAGCCTGGCCGCGGCAGCCAGTTGGCTGCTGTGCAGTTGGACTTGTTCTAGTGGCTGCCCAGCCTGAAAATCTTTGCTGCCTAGTGCGCGGGCACCCATAAGTTTCAATGCAATGTATTTCACCGGCCCCTCGGGAACCCTAACCCTTTTTTTTATTACGATACGTAGGCATAAAGGAGCTTTTAACGAACGAGGCACGATGTTTGTGACACGAGATGAAGTCCAGTGCCATCATCGGTAGAGTTTATAGTGCGACTATACGCCTCAGGATCGTACGCTTTTTTTTTACCTTCGATCGTACAAAGCCTTTTAAAGCCAATTAGGTTCATAATTATTTAATTTAACGGTTCCGTAAAGTCTCCCATTTGCCACACAACTTCATTTCAGAGAAATAAAAAAGAAGAAACAAAAGAAGCGCGTAAGATGAAAGCGGGCTTCCCTGCCTCAATACTTCTACCAACTCACCAACATAATCAACTGACTTTGACCTTTTTGGGATATAATTTCCACGGTGCCACTCACCCTTCACCCATCGTGCTTTAAGACCTACTTTACACACGCCGTGCGGTAAAGAGTGAACTCTTTTACTGTGAGCTCTTTACCGCACGGCGTGTGTACAGTAGGTCTTTACGCAAGATGAACATCTGCTTAAACACTTCTTTAAGAATGATCTTAGAACAGTAGATTATACGCCTAGGCAAGAAAGCGATTTTTTGGAGGCCGAGAGAAAAAATTGGACGGGCGAGGCGTAGCCAAGCCTGGCCTTTTCTCGAGACCCCAAAATCACTTTTTTGACGCGGTGTGTACAGTATTTTTTTATCAAAACATGGGCTGATTTTCTGGGCCACGGCGATAAAGTGAGTGTTTTATCCCCTAGGCTCTAAAATAATCAGCTGTTTAAAAAAAAATAGTGTCTCACATATTATAACGAGACACGTAAGTGCCATTTTACTTGCGAGTACTTTCTTTAGCTGGCGAGGCAAAGCCGAGTCGGCTAAATGAGTACGAGCAAGTGAATTGAGTTATGCACGATATTTTTCGCGCGACAGGTGAAATAATAGTATATTTCACAACAAGTGAAGGAAATGGAGTTTTACCTGCGAGTTGTGTTTGGCTCACGAGGCCGGGGCCGAGTGAGCTAAAAACAACGAGCAGAGTGAAAGCTTCTTCCACACGAGTTGTGGATATTATTTTTCGCACGACCAACAGATTTAATTGTCTTTCCTGGAAGTGTTCGGAGGCAAGGGTACTCTAATTGAATACAGAACTCTTTTTCACTTTCCTTCACTAGTGATTGAAAACCTTCCTGTTTCCTTCGCTTGCGAGGGAAAATGTGAAATTATTGGCATTCTGCCTTACTTTCCTTCACTAGTGAGTGAAAAAAAATATTTTTTCACCTAGCTCATCTTTTCAAGTAACAATCAACTTCCCTGTTGAGGTACCTGGAAGGGGAAGTATCACTTCCCTCCCTGATCGTGTGAAAACCATCAAATATAATTCCTGAAAGAAGAAGAAATGTGCGTGATTCCTATGATAATTTTACAAAAAGTAAATTGTTTCCCATTATTTTATGTCATTTTGTGCGTTAGGGCGGGGGGAGGGGATAGGTCCACCCCTTGGATCCACCACAGCCCGGAGGAGGAGGCCCATAACACAATAGCCGTCTCGGCATGAAACAAGGTCATTTCATTGTTAAAATGTTCTGTATTCATAAATGAGCCATCATTTCTTCATTCTTTTAATTACGAGACCGAGACCAGTCTCGGTCTCATCTCGAAAATAGTGGTCTCGTCTCGGTCTCGGTCTCGTCTCGAAAATAGTGGTCTCGTCTCGGTCTCGCTCCAGAAATGATGGTCTCGTCTCGGTCTCTTGCATCACTACAACTAGACCCCAAATGGAGTCTATGTGCGAAAGAACGAGTTTTTTCGAGCAATCCTAGGGCAAGATATGGCCCGGACGGCGGACGTACATTTTTTTTTTATTGCAGATTTGGATTCTACGCTCTTTGAAACGTAAAACTACAAATTTTGAGGGGGGTCAAAAAATGTTTTTGCGATACGATTACCAAAAGTGCTAATTCACTGTCAAAAATGGAAGAATTTCCGATTTGCAGAAAAATATCGGAAAACGCCAATTCATGGCTAAAATGAACAAAATTCGCTAATGCACGGGCTAGAAATAGCTTCTGCACTGCTAAAATTACGAAAAAGCGCTAATTCACGGCTAAAATTAAGACAAATTTCAGTTTGCGTCAAAAATTTGAAATACGCTAATTCGCGGCTTCCTCGGGCAACTTTGAGGCTAAAATTGAGAAAAAGCGCTAATTTATGGCTATAAGTGAAAAACTCGCAAATTCGCGGCTAAAACTGAGACAAAATCGATATTCGTTATGGTTATGGTGAACAAAAAATGTTAATTTGTGGTAAACATTTCGAAAAAAAAACCGTTATTTTACGGCTAATATTGAGTAATTTTCAGCTCATACTGAGTAAAGCGCTAGAAAAAATCGCTAATTTGCAGCTAAAATTGTGGAAAACGCCAACTCGAGGAAAGTTAAAGAAACAACGCTGATTCACAGGATAAAAAATCTACTTTGCTGCTTATTAGAAACTTGAAGAAAACTCTTTTCACTAAATTTTTATAAAAACCACGACTAACTCAATTCATATGGAAAAAAAAGGAGAGGGGAAAAACAATAATAATTGGGACGGGAAAGGGGATTAAAAATGAAGGGCAGGTGTGTATTCCAACACTTCTCGGCCATCCGACTTGGAATCGTCCTCGATTCTGGCTCGATGCCAGCTCGTATGTCTGTTCGTCAATAAAGTTGATAATTCTTGAATTTGATTGGCATTGAGCGGTTGCGAGTAGGTCGATGTTTGAAAGCGTCTTCTTTGAGCACGGTATCTTCTTCTCGTGTTCGAGGCTGCGTTCGACTCTCTGAGAATCCTCCTCAGTTAAATGTTCGCTCTTCTCTGGAGAGTCGATAGTCTCGCCATTGACGTCGGGTGGAATGGATTCATCATCTTCTACGTCTCCTCCGAAGAGTTTAAGAGCAGAGACGTGTGCTGTCGTGCAATAACATTGGCCTCTGTAATTTATGATTGACATCACCCTGTACGCGTCTCCTGTAAGTGCGTGGGTGATCACGAGCGGTCCTCTGTACTTGTCGGCTAGTTTTCCTGTAGATTCTTGACGAAGATATACTAGTTGACCGACGTCAAGCTTGATTTGGTGGCTTCGATCTCTCTTCCTCCACTTTTCGTGTTCTTCTACTATTTTCTGGCGAATGTCTTGGCGGATGCGTTCTGGGGGTGTGTAATCATCATTGTTCAGCCGATCCGTGATAGGTCGTAATTCTGAGTCAACTCTTCGAGGAGAATAACCTAATAGGGCTTTGAATGGCGAAATTCCAGTCGATTTGTTCGCGCATCATTCAACCATACTGCAATTTTCTTAACGTTAGTCTCCCAGCAATTTCCTTCTGTAAAAGAAGCTTTTAGTATGGGAATTTGAGTTCGATTAACTCTCTCGACTTGTCCATTTGCTCTGGGGTGACGAACGCACACGTTCGTCAGCCGTATACCACGACTTTCACAGAAATTCATTATTTCTTCCGAAGTGAATGCTGTTCCTCTATCGCATATTAAATGCGCAGGTGCTCCGAAATCGTCTATCAAATTCTCTAAAGTCTGTATAACTGTTTTTGACTTCGTATTTTTCGTTGGCACTAACCTGCAAAACTTTGTTAGATTGTCTATTAGAACGAGTAAATGTGAGTTCCTTGTTCGACATTTGTCGAACGGTCCGAGGAAATCGAGATGGACCACTTCAAATGGTCTACTGCCTTGGGGTAATGGGCTTAATGGGTCCGGGTTTTTTCCCTCCAGGAATTTTCATCAAGGTACACGTGAAACAACTCCTAATGTGAAATTTTACGTACCGTCTCGTCTTCGGGAAGTAGTAATTTTCACTCAACATTTTCACAGTTCGGTCTACTCCGAAGTGTCCGCTTAAATCATGAAAACGCACTATACCATGCTTTTTCTATGTGACTTGGGAACCAAAAACTGCCTTCGTGATTTCACCTGTCGACAAAGCAGTGCATAATGCATTACATAGTTTGGGGGTATTCGAATGTTTTCGTCGTCTTCTTTTTCGTTGGTTCCTCCTAGTGCTTTTATTATGCGACGTAATTCTGGGTCACTGTACTGAATCGCGGCTATGCAGTCAATTTCCACTAATTCGCTCCCCCTGTCAGAACAAACGTAAATTATCTAAAATTTCATCCATTTTATCCATGGCTTGTTCAGTTGGTCCTCGACTGAGAGCGTCGACGTGACACATCTTAACACCCGATCTGTGTCTGATTTCAACGTCGTACTCAGAGATTAGTTCACTCCACCTTGCGACCTGAAAGTTTTTGGTGCGATTAGCGGCTAAATAAGTCAAGGCCTGACAATCTGTTACAACAAGGACTTTAAGGCCTAAGATCATCGGGCGTAAGCGATCTAAACACCAAATTACTGCCATGAGTTCTAATTTACAAGAAGAATACTTGCTTTCGGCGTTCGTCGTCTTCTTGCTCAGGTACTGAACGGGATGAAGTAACTCGTCGTCTCCTTTTTGTAAGAGAATTCCGGCTAATCCTGTAGCGCACGCATCAGTGTGTAATTCTGTGTAAACCACAGGATTGAAAATTGCCAACACGGGCTTCGACAGTAGGCGAGTCTTCAAATCTTCAAAAACTATTTTCTGAGATTCTAGCCAGATGAATTCGGATGTTTTGCCCGTCAAATCTGTTAAAGGTTTCGCTATGGTGGAAAACCTGTGAATAAAACGTCTGATATAACCGACTAATCCTAGAAAACGGCGAATGTCTCGGGAATTTTGAGGTGTGGGAAAGCTTTCGATTGCCGGCCTTTTTGATTTACCTGGGGTAATTCCATTTTCAGATATTATGTACCCTAAATAGTCGACTTTTTTAACTCCTATACGGCATTTTGTTGGGTACAACGTGAGTTGTCCGTATTGAAGTCGTTCAAACACGAGTCTAAGGCGATATAAAAGATCCTGCAAGTCTTTCGCTGGGACTAGAATGTCGTCCATGAAACATTGCATCAATTCCTTTCGCAATGGCCCCATTACAGCGTTCATCATTCGAGTAAAATAGAACGGGGAGTTCATAAGCCCGAAAACCATTCTTGTGTATTGACCGCTATCGTCTGGAGTGACGAATGCTGTCTTTTCTTGAGCATCCACTATTAATGGTACCTGGAAGAAGCCATGGGCTAAGTCGAGTGAAGCGTATACGCAAAGTCCGACTAACCTGCAAATTCGCGACCGGAGAACCAAGTCCTGGCGGTTCCCGACAGAGTGGACCGCGCTGTTTCAAGCCAGTACTCTTCTGGCCATCTATTAATTCTGGCCTCACTTTCGACGGCGTCCAACCAGTCCTTCGCGATATGGGCTGCTTCAAGCCCCGGAAACTCCGGAAGAGTTTTAGTCAAGTCCGGTACGATTCTCGTCTCGCCAGACCTATCCCTAAGGAGTGTACTATTCTGACTCACCAAAAGCCTCAAGATTCTTCAAATCTTTTCGCATTGCGGCATTTTTTCCCGACCGTTCGGAATAAGGCCCCAGGTGTGTATTCCAACACTGCTAAAGTTGGGGAAAAGCGAATATTTATGTCTATAAGGTGGGGGGGGGGGTCACCCCGTTAATCCATTGCTAATTTGCGGCGAAAAGCGCTAATTTGCTGTTAAATTTGACAAAAAGCACTCATTCGCGGCTAAAATGAAGAAATTCGCGGTTTAAACTTGGCATAAAGCGCTGTTTAGCGGACAGTTTGTGGAAATAGCGGTAATTTGCCTACAATAATATGGAAAAGGCCTTGGCTAAAATTATGAAAAGGCCTTAGAGGTTACCAATAGAGGTTTTAAGCGTAGTTAGAGACTTTTAGGGGCCTCTTGAAGATTTCCGCCCCGGGCCCCGATACGCATAGGTCCACCAGTGGGAGGAGGTCAAGTATAAAACTATAGTGTTCACTGTTCAGTGGCATTTCACTGGCCGACATGGCATTGTCTCCATATTCCTTGGGCTGAATGGGCTGAAGTGTGGCGACTTGTAAAATTGGGTGCTCAAACTTGGGCTGTCCGGCGCTGAAATAACTGCTATTCACCAGAAACTGACACTCTGGTCAGACCACTGTCGTATTGTTCGTCGATACTGAATTTTAGGGCGGAAAGCTGTCATCATTATTCCGGAATCAGAGAGTCTTGGTGATTTCCAAAGTTTGAATAGTTAAAAAGAATTGTGGATTTCACAATAATCACATTTTGTGTACTTGCAGTTTGTAAGGGCACTGTAAGTGCTGTGTGCTACAAACACTCCTTGAAATCCTTCTCAGCTTTGCTTCGACACTGTGAATAAATAAAAAGGGCAGTGCCGAAAGTTTTAAGTGTCCTCTCATTACCACACCCTCTAAATCTCTCTCTGTCAGGCTATCACATAAGTTATGCCTAGCCTCGTTTTGCAACCTACTTCATTCTCCACAATAATCAATAATAGAATTTCGTTATTTTTATCTTACAGCGAGGGCCATAAAACTTGTCGATTTGCGTTTGTGAGTGGCATCAACTTGGACTGTTCCCAAAAAACAGGAAGGAAATGTGCTTAAGCTCAGTCTCCCCCCCCCCCCTAAATCTTTGATCATTGTACTTTTCACATTGTATACGCTAATTTCGTTTAAAGCCGAACACGTAGAAGCAAGTGGTCTTCCCTCTTGAACGGAGAGGAGCATGTTGTCACTCACACATGGGTGCGAACTGTTGTGAATTGCGTTGACACGACACGTCTTTCCCCTATAATTATTCAAATTTTCGAGTGTGTTTTTTTTTTAATAAACGAAAGGGAAGAGGAATGAGAGGGGTTTCGACTCTTCGCCTTCAATTCAGCAATCATAGAACATCAGTTATAGAAAGGACAGGCGTCACAGAATATTCTCCTTCCATCAAACTCTGAAGCAATATTTCCATTAAAATTCAAATCAAAATAGCTAATTTCCGGGTTGATAATTGCAAGTTTCTCTAATATAACAATAAACTACATTGACAATTTCCGGCTGAATAGTTGAAACTGGATTCCACAGGTGTGGGCGTTATATGGGCTAGGTGACAAACGCAGTCTAAGAACTGGAACTATGGCAAGGTCCAAGAACTAAATAGGCTCATTTCTTACGACCCGTAATTAAGAGTATAAATTATTCGTACGAGCGCTGCAGGCGTATGACCTAATCCAATCGCTTCCTATGCATCGGGATATCTTTCTCCAAAGAGCTGCGAATCTTGAAGCCACTCATCTTGATCTTGAGTCTACTTTAACCGCTATCCAAGAGCTATAAATTAGTACAGAGGTTGAGGAAAATCTAGCTAATATTACAGCAGTTTGTAGTGGCCGTTACGAACTGCTCAGGAAGTTCAGTCGTTGTTTTTTCTTGTGGAGAAGTCCACAGCGCTTCCGAATGCGTGAGTCGCACGGGTTTGTCGTGTTTTTAGCAGCACGAATCACAACACATTACTACACTCGTCAAAGGAGAGCTCTAGTAGCAGCCCAATCTCACAAATTTCACAAATTAAGGGCTACAAATTCCAAGTTAAGCCTCAAAAAACCCTTGATGGAACCGCTTCTTGAAGTTGGCGTTGACTACGGTGGTCCCTTTCTTTACAAAGAGTCGAAACGACGAACTTCACGCTTGTACAAATGCTGGATTTGTTTCTTCGCATGTACCTACTGCTGCAAAGGCGGTGCATCTCCATTTAGTAACGGAGCTGTCGACTTCTGCATTTCTCGCCTCTCTAGGTCGGTTTAGGCGTCTTCATAGTGATTGTGGGACAAATTTCGTCGGGGAAGTTCGCCGTCTCAAAGACGTGTACGACTTTCTGTCACAACATCAGGATGCCATTTCAGACATCGCCTCATTTTGGATGTTTGTGGGAAGCTGTGGTTAAGTCTGCCAAGCATCATCTAGTCCGCGTCGTCGGGAATCATGCCTTGACATTCGAAGAATTTTCGTCTCTACTAACCAGGATCGAAGCTGTAACAGTAGTAAGGAGGTTACACACATTAGTCATTGTACCGACACATCGTGTTGAGAGGTGCTGTGTAAAAACAACAAACGAATAAACGCGTAATCTGTGTGCCTTAATATCACGAGCATTTAATTAATGACCAAAAGAATCAACTCGGTACAGAAGCTATTTAAAATTCGAGACCGCTGTGCAGCATTTCTCCGGATCCGAATGACAAACTGTGATTACCTCACTCCGGGTCATTTCCTCATAGGTCAACCTCTACTCGCTCGTCCAGATGGTGAAGCCCTGCCATTACCTATGGCCAATCGATGGGAGATGCTCTCTACGTGCGTCCGACACTTTTGGAAACGCCGGCATTTGGAATACTTTCAAACCTTCCTGCCTAGGCCAAAATGGTGGACCTCAACACCTTCGTTACCGATCGGAGCGATTGTCGTACTACAAGATAAAGACTCTCCTCCTCAACAATGGACGATCGCGCGGATTCTAGAGACTTATCCAGAACCTGACGGATAGCCAAAATTGAAACAGCGACTGTACGACGCAAATTCGACCGCTACATCGGTTAATTCCATTACCGGTTGGAGATACTCTTTGAGTTACTCTTATATCTTCACTCTCTCCGAAGTTCAATTTTCTTTTCCCCCTCACTCACCCTCTCTCCACTCTCCTCTTGAAAATCACATGCAACAGGCATATTCGAAGCCACTCTGCCTGACCGTCGATCTAGAAGATTGAAGCGAAAACGCCACACGGACCTGCTCATCGTTCACCAAAATGAGAGCTAAGGGCGTAACGTCACTGCACGTTCATAGTGCTAGGTCTGAAAATTTGGAATTGCTCCAAAATTATGTAGCGGGAGAAAGTCACTGGACTTGAACTCCTAATCATGTGTCATGTTCTAGTAATCAAACGTTATTCACACAACTGTGATGCGTAAAACGCAATAAAGTAATTTTTTTTAAATAAAAAAATACTTCCTTCTACCGCTTATCAGTAATCTTCGAATATAGTCCACTTGAAATAAAAAAGAAATTAACAAAACGCTGGTAGAAAGTGCATGTTCATATGGTTAGCTACGTGAAATAGTATATTTCACAACGAGTGAGGAAAGCATCACTTTACGCGCGTGTTGTGTTTGGCGATCGAGGCGAAGCCGAGTTCGCTAATTACGAACAACGAGCGCGTAAAAACGCTCCTCACGAGTTGACCGACCAAATGTGAGGCACAGTGACGGGAAGAACTTTTTACTTGACCTACGGAGAAAGTGGCTATTTTCACCATGGCAACCTCACGACGAAAGGAACACTTTAATCTCAGCGTGTTATTCGCTTACTTTACGTCACGGAGTGAACGAAAGTACTTTACGTCACTGCTAGGAGTGGTATAAAGTACTTTCCGTCACTGTTAGAAGTGACGTATGTTTGGAGTGAGTCGTGGTGAAGTGCCTCACACTTCGCCGGTCAAGCGAAAAATAGCGTTCGCAACTCGTGAGGAGCGTCTTTTACGCGCTCGTTTGCTAGTAATTAGCGCGTCAAGTGACGCTTTCCTCACTCGTTGTGAAATCTACTTTTACATCACTCCTAGCAGTGACGTAAAGTACTTTCGTTCACTCCGTGACGTAAAGTAAGCGAATAACGCGCTGAGATTAAAGTGTTTCTTTCGTGGTGAGGTTGCCATAGTGAAAATAGCCACTTTCTCCTCCGTAGGTCAAGCGAAAAAAAGGATTAGCATGCGCTGTCGGTCGGAGACTTTTAGCAACACCACCACTCAACGCAAACCATAAATCAGTCGTTGCTTAGTTACAAAGCATCTGATCGGTCAAAATTCGAAAATAAAGTTTCCGGAGGATTTAACGGGAGAGTGCTAAAACTCACTACATATTGAGAAAATATTTAATTCACGGCTATTACTGAGAAAAACGATGATTCGCGGCTAAAATTAGGAATAAACCATTAATTTTAGCGCTACCTACGTAACAATGTATTTATTGTTTATTTAGAGACTAATCGCCACTTTTGGGTATGGGAGGGGAGGTACCAGGCCTATAAGTCTGTCGTCTATTTCGTTTGGTTCAGAACTCTGTAAGGAATTCTATAAGAAACAATATTTACAATAGTAAGGGGCGGCAAGGGACTATGGGCTTTCAATCTCACGCTATTATTCAGTTGAAGGCATTGTTTTCTGCAATTTCTGACAGTCGCTCGCATCCATTTCCGTCATTTTCGGGTTGAGGCATAGAAATATAGCCAGTCTGTTTCTGAATTCCTTGAAATCATAATAATTTCACCTGAGTGGCCTATTCCTTCCAGAGTAATGCCTCCTCCTGTTCTGGCCTATACAAACATAGTAGGCGATATATACGGCGGGGGGGGTTAGAAAGGGTTGAAATGGGACACCGTGCGAGAACGAGGTGACTGGGAATGTGGTGGTGGTTTTGCTGAAAGGTGGCAAAAGGGTAGAAAAAAAGAAAAAGAGTACGACGTTAACGATATGGCGGGTGTGCTCTTTTAGTATAAAGCTCTCGTCATGTCACCTTCACTTGTTATCTAAACCCTGGGAGGTAAAACAGCCTTCATAAAAGCTTTTACCATTGCTTTTACTGCTTTCGCTATTTCCCCTACTGCTGCGTACTTTTTCTCGTCATGATTGTTATAAAAAAGTTAAGATCTTATAAATCTCTCATTCCCTCATCCCTTTTTCAATTCTATCAATATGCTCCGTTTTCTTTCCACCTGTAATGCCTGAGTGAAATATTTTTCCCGATTTAAAAATGCATGCTGAGATGTGCTCCATGATAAATATTGAGTTTAAAACTTTCAGATTTCCCGAAAAAAAGGCTCAGGGCCCTTTTTGGCTCATAAAAAAGTTTGTCAGCCTAGCAAACATCCGAGGGAAAGTAAAAAGAAAGTACGGTAGGTAGGTGTTTCCTTATAAAAACAACCGTTCTTTCGATTTTGTTGATCCTATAACATTCCTTCGTACCGGATTATTTTTTGCGTTGTTTTTACTGTAGGCGTCTCCTCGTCTTACTCTCCCTCACGCTCACACATTCACACACACACCCAGCCACTGTTCGAAGATCTTCCAGCCGCTTTCGAGCGAATAATTTTATCAAACAATAACCTTTCACTCTCCCCTTTAAAAAACCTACTGGTCCGCGTCTAGGGGCACATTTTAATTATATCGGTCTGGTCAGCTAATGGTGTTATGAGGGTGAAGTGGGCTAGAAAATCATCCGTCCGCGTCGAAACTTGTTTGAAGAAGGGAAAGGGAGAAAAAGGTACTCGTATCTCCCGTAGTAATATTGACGTTAAGGGAAAAAACGTAATTAACTTGAGAACTCAAGTGATAACTCTTCTTTTTTTTTCATTCGCTTAAAAAACAAAAATAGTACGGTCGCGAATAACAATTTTAAGGCAAGAGATAATCTCAAAAATCCACTATGAATAATTGTAGTCGGTAGCGTTATCAGTTCCCAAAACACACACCATCACAAGAGACTTTAACTTCTAATTTATTCACATCACAATTTTAAAGAAACGTCAGAAAAAGAGTTTTTTTTTTTTTTTCCTCTCTCTCTCGCTATAACGGAGTTTATCTCTTGTTTCCTCACACATTTTGCTGATGGGTTGGGGGGTAAGTTGTGAATGTAGAACTGCCGCGGCTGTGAGTACAATTATGACGATTGCATCTGGCTTTTTTTAGAGTCAAAAAAATTTTGGTTATTTTAACAAATATATTAGGTATACGGGCTCCTGGTAAGCACTGTCTTACATTTTATCGATCGTCAAACTACTGTACGAAACGGGGCGAAGAGGGAGGGGACACAAAGTTCTGAATTTTGCCGTTTTCGCTTCCCCTTTCTATTTTATCCCCCTCCTACAGGAAACATTTTAAGGTTTTCATGGTCTGAGAGTAAAAGCCATAGATGTATTATATGAGGGTGAGTGCAGGGGAAGGTGGTGTAGAGTTGCGTGGTGGGGGGGGGGGTAGCTAAAGGATAAGCTATATACTAGATCAGTGATCTTGATAAATCTTAACCGTTGTGCTTCCTCCATTTAGACTTCCTTCTTTTCTTTTATGGGGGTGTTTGTGAGCGAGGGCGTGAGAGATTGATGAATGAGCAATAAACAAACGAAATAAACAGCTTTTGGCGTTATGGTTAAATTTTTCACCGGGGAAGGCTTTCATATTTTTCCTGGTGAAAGTAATCGTTATGCTCTTTCCTGGCCCACACTATGACCGAGACCGGTTCCAATAAGCAAGAGACAATTGGCGATTCAGATTAACCAAATGCGCTCTGGTGGCGGCTCCACCGAAGTAAGAAGAGCGGTAGACTTTCCATGGGCTCTTATGAGAAAACGCAGTTTTTGTTCTTTTTAATGAGTTTTTAGGATTTTTAAAGTTCATTTCTGATATATATATGTATGTTGTTATAAGCGGGAGGTTACTTGCTTAGCGGGACTCAAGGTGACTAAACTCTTCTATAGGTGCCGCAGATTTCCCCCTGTCCATCGTGCGGGAGGGGTGGGGACTGACGTCACCAGCAGTCCTTTACTCCCGATTGCTTACCCTAGAGCAGCAGAGCAAGTTAATTTTGAATTTGAAGTATTATGAATGCTCAAAAATCACAGCCCAATAACAATTAATAATGTACTGGGTCCAGCGCAAAGGAGGTTGGGACTGCTCATGACGTAGGTGAAGGACAGTAATGGCCGAAGATCTGCGGCACCTATAGAAAGTTTAGTCACCTTGGCGGGACTTGACTTGTTTTCGTTCGTCTTGTGATAAGCGATACTTTTTTTGGCTTGAAGATGTATGAGATGTACGTTGTAATAGAATAATAAAATATTTCTTTTCGGCTGTTCGAACCGCGTCAGAAACATAACATTGGCGACGAGTAAAACAATTCGGGTTGTGTTTGAGGTCCAGTGCAAGCATTATGAGTTCTCTTATCGGGGTGATCGGTGAATATTCATCGGATGAAGACTTCTCGAGTTACTGCGAGAGACTTCAACAGTTTTTTGTTGTCAACAGCATCCCGGAAAGAAAGAAAGTACCGTTGTTTCTCACTGTTATCGGCCCCACAACTAGAGAACCTATAATCAGACAGGTAAAATCACAGACGCCATGTTCGCTCTTATCAATTATCAGTCTTGTAAAATCCATCTTTTGTTGATGTTTTGTGGATGTCAACAAATCACCCCCAACCATTCTTATTAAACTAATAAACACGAACATGGCGCCGTATGCGTCTACTCGTCTTTAAAGGTTCCTTACCGCAACTAGAGATACTATAGATACAGGTAAAAGCAATGTTTGATAAGACTGACGCCATTTCTGTTCTGGATAAGATAACCGCTCAAAAGAAGTATATTTTAAAAATGTGTTTTTCTGTGCTTCACAAATTCTTTTAGTCAGCGTGCAATATAGAAAAGAAACGTGCATTACCGGCACGAGGAATATTGTCGTTCCAAACTTTGCATGCGCTAGGTGAGTGTTATTGTAAGAAATAACTTTATTTTATAGAATTCAAGGGTTGCAGTTCAGCTACTTTGATGTTTAATTCGAATCATGTTTCATGTTAAACTTTGAAGGGCTTTCGACGCTCCAACATCTTACTCGTAATGCATTCGTATTCGATAGTAAATAGTGTTTCTTTCCACCCTACATCGAACCATCATTGATTACAAATTTTCGGGCACATCCGTAACGGCGTAGCCAGACCTTGTTCCAGGGGTGGGGCTTCTCAGGAGCCAGATGTCAGATGCATCATAACATGGTACGTGTGTAACGTACATTACAATGTTGCATCATAATCCTGCCTATTGCATTCAGGGAATAGTTCCAGCGTGAGGGCTAGGGTTGCCAGATACCCGAGGATCTATGTTCGGAGAGGGCCCAACTGGTTGTGTAATAGCCATTTACTGCTGTGTGAAACAGTCAGTTTTTTTTTTGGTGAATTAGCCGGTTTTTGAAAAATCACGATTCCGGGGGTTCCTGCTCTGTTTCAGGGATAAAACTGCTGTTTTTGGTAAGTGAATTTCTGATTTGAGGAACAGCTTTTCTGACGTTGTATGTGGTTTCTGAACATGAATGGACATTTCGATGATGAATAGCCAGTTTGAGGAGCCTATAACTGTTGCCGAACCTAGTTAGTTTATGTGGTGACAAAAAGTCAAGTTTTTTGACATTAGTGTCCTTCTCTGTGGGGAAATTGACAGCTTTTATACGTTATAAGGCTTATACCAACAGCTTTGAGAACGGTGGTCTCTCTACCGAGTTTTGTGTACCGTGAGAAAAATAACCAATTTTTTTTTTCTTTCCAGTAAATTAACGACCTCGAAAACCGGCTTTTAAGATTATTTCTTTTCAGCTAATAGTCCAGTCAAATCGTATTAAAAAAATACCATACGTGGACAAAAATCTCGACATTGATTTTTACACTTTATTCCATGTTTTTCGGGGAGAGGAACACGAATCTGAAGAGATCCAACAAAATGTCCTTGTACGTTTTGAGAAAATCGCGAATAACTGATAATTTTTGGCACTTTTTTAGCTTTTCGCTTGCAACTTCTCAATGACGCATTCTACGGAAAATTGTACCCTGTTCTTTTTTGAAGAGCATCAAGTTCTGCGTCGAATCATTTTTTCTTTTGTCACAATTGGCCCTAGTTGTTTCGCCGGTATTGATTTTTTTTTAAATGGTCGCTTTTGGCAAAATTGTGTGAAAAAATAAAACTAGTTCAACTCTCAGTTGAGTGATGTAATCTCTGACGCTACCTATAATACGTTGGTATGTTGAGATTTAACATTTGTGGACAAAGTTGGGCATAGCCACTTTTTCTTAAACAAAATCTACTTTCATCGCCCTGTACAGAATATTTTCCGGGCCTTGAAAAAATTGGCAAATATGGTTTCTGACTGTAAATTTTACCAGCTTTCACTGAAAAATAGTGCAATTTTCATCGAAGGCTTCGTTCGATAGTTATAGGCAAAAACGTTAGTCTGAAGAAAGGAGTTATCGGAAAATTACTCATTTTGTGAATTTCCCACTGCGTTTTAATGCCACTTATCGGGTCTTTATAAAAACGCCATACATGGCTCCTTATAGGAAATTTAACGAGCTTTCATATGAGTTTCTTTAACGTGTGTGATAAAACAGGTCTTTCCGCAGCAAATTTCAAATCGTTTGACGTTATGGCCCTGTCTTATGTTAATCTTCAAATGAAATTTCATATAATAGGTCTGATATAAAATTCAATCAGCTTTCAGAACGTTTTTCATAGAAAAAAATTGGACTACTAGTTCCCGAGCTACTGGCAAAAATGTGCAGGAAAACCGCCGCAGGAGGGCCGCCTTTTTTCGCGTTTTTTGTGGCATAAGGGTGATTCCACTAAAAGTGGCGAAATCAGGGCTAGCAAGTCTCGATACTTTTTTGGCTACATTGTCAAAGTTTTCCTACCCGAACATGTGTTTCCATCACGTACGAACAAAATATACGCACCAGCAGAGAAGTTTCTTCACCCGTTGGGGGGGGGGGGCATCACGGCAATTATCAATAATCAGCGGTCCAGGGTAATGGCAATAGTACTCAGGGGAATGACAAAACCAAGAGGGTAGTAATCTCTTCTCCCTCAGCAGTTCTTCTTTTGATTTTGTTTCTTTGGTGCCATGATTGTATTGATACGAATTGATCTGTAAGGAAAGATGGAATGGTAATGCAATTTTGCGTAGCTGCGTTGAGCTCCGCTACGTCAGTCAGCATCATCCACGCTTATAAGGCCAAGAAAACGAAAAGGTAGTTTGCTCACCAAATATCAATGGAAGAAAATGTCCTTCCCCTAGTCAGCAGTCATTCCCCTGGCATGCCTACTAATGTGTTAATCCAGGGGAATGACAAAACTCAGTTTTTCCAATTTTTACCCCATCAAAGAAACTTCTTAATGTGTAAAAGAAATATTTCTGGAGACTCACCAGCTAACCCAACCAATTTTAAAAGAAAAAAAATATATATGAATTCCGGAAACCACTAAATTCGTGTTCTAGAGGTTCTGAAACATTAAAAAAACATGACATGACCCATGTTTGCCACCATCACGACGAGACCAATAGTGCATTTTGACATAAATGAAATACACTAAAAAATCAACTCCTTCAAACAGGGCAGTTATGAGTAATAGGGGAATGACAGATAATAAAAATACTCACCAAGAACTGAGCGGTGGTCTTCTAGCACCGACGACACAATGCACATTGAGCTTAAAGCGGGGTTGAGCCGAACCTGGGAGTAACAGGCCTGCCATCCTCCGTTTTCAAAACGCACATGACAGTAATAGTTAACCTTCTACTGGGCCAGCAAGATTTCACAGGGGAATGATCCTAAACCTATGGGACACGCTACTTTTGACTCACAATCGGGAGCATGTGCACCTAAAATCAAGGATATAGCTGTCTCTTCTGGACCACTTTATGAGCACATATGAGCCTTTGCAGATTTCCAGAGTCTCAAACTGAAAGACTTTTGCTACTTGAGGCCCACGCGTACGAGAGAATGGACAGACCAGGGGAATGACATTTGGGCTATTTCGTATTTTTTTAAGTTATTGCAGGTCCTCTATTTCAGAATACAAAATTAGGATGGTCTCAGGCATGGCGGTGCCATTTGATTTATTTTTTCCCGCTTCAATACTAAACATAGTTTCCAGGAAAGACAGAAAATACATGATTTCGTCACTTTTAGAGGAATTACCCATAACTGATACCACTGATTTTTCCTGTAGCTTTCAAGGCTTTTCACTTATGTAAAACTCAATTCAAATTTCAATTATGTAAAATTGATTTCATGACATTTTCCGATTAGAACAGCCGTTTTTAAGTTGCTGCTGCCTTAGTAATTTTTATTAATTTTACCAAAAGGGGCTAAAAATGACCATTTAACAAAAATCAATACCGGTGAAACGGCTGGGTCAATTGTGCCAAAAGAAAGAACGATTCGACGCAGAATTCAATGCTTTTCAAAAAATGAAAGGGCAACATTTTCCGTAGAATGCGTCATTAAGGAGTTATAAGCAAAAAAAACTGAAAAAAGTTCCAAAAACGAGCAGTATTTCGCGATTTTCTCAAAACGCACAAGAAAATTTTGTTGAGTCTCTTCAGATTCGTGTTCCTCACCCCAAAAAACATAGAATAAAGAGAAAAAATTGAAGACGAGATTTTAGTCCACGTGGAACTACCGTTTGACTGGACTATAATTTACTTTTTCTAAAAGGAAATCATACTCAGTGTGGTCAAAGTGAAAGAATCATGACTTAATTGCCAGAAATTCAACTGATAAATTAGGTTCACAACCTTTCTTCAGGTAGATTAATGGTTCGGTGGAAATAACCAATTCTGGTTGCGGATTAAAGCTTATAAATTTCTGATGAGGGGTGAGTAGGGAACACACATTATGAACACATACTGTCATGCCAGTATCAAGTCTGAAGATAGGTATTATTTTTTATTGTCTCCATGTAGTAGGACCAAAATGTGGCGGCCCTGCGGTTTTTTTCTAATTTTCTATGGTATCTAAAGTGGTGGTCAGTTGTCTCACTGGATTCGCTTTTAAGTATAGGGGAGGGCAACATCCCCCTCTGGCTATGCCCATGTATCGTTCTACAACTAATCAGTCATACGAACTGTTTTTTCTTATACCTACTCCATCCGAATAATTCGGAACATTTATATGCCTGTTAACTTGAACTTTGAACCCACCCTACCCCATCGCGTTCAAAGTCACCCAGTCAGTGGGGGACAAATGGGTGGGCCGGGAATTTACTCTAAAAATTCCCCGCTTCATTTGCAGAAATCCTGCTCCTGACAAATTGGGGACCCACCATAGAGATAATATAACTTATATGTATAATATTATCTCTATGAGGCCCACCAATTTGTCAGAACTACAATCGGAAAAATTGGTGGCCCACCGATTGGTCCGAAAGCCGTTCGCTCCTGTCAAGGCGGGGTTTCCGAGTCATTTTTCCTGAGCTTATAGGCACGTCATTTGGAACAGGATTTTCTCTGAGCGTTCGTTATTGTACACCCTGTAGATTATGATTTTATTAGTTTATTCTAATTCGATTTATTTTCCATACCGGGTGATTCTGGACAAGATGACCGAACTGTTTATGATTTTTTTTCGGAAATAGGTACACTATTATTAAAGAGTGACGACCGACCCGGGAAAGTCGGGAAACCCGGGAAAAGTCCGGGAATTCTCAATGGTCGGGAAATACCCGGGAATCGCCTCTTGCTTGATTTGAAAATGAATGAGAATGAGAATGGAACGATAACCATCCCGATCAATGTAAGTATAGGAACTATCATTTAATTTTACAGAACAGACCCATTGAAAACCAATCAAGGCTAAGATTGTGTGTAGGCTGTAGTTGTAGTGCGGAACTTAACGTCATCAACCCTGCAAACAATTATTAAACGATGACTTTGATAGATTGTTCTATAGAACTGTAAGATAATGTTAAGACCAGTTACTCTTCTGTTACCATATACAATCACAGCCCACCGCCCCCACCGGTGGCGGATCTAGGCCTATAGGCGGGTACATCAGACCTGAACGCCGGGGGCGAATTCCAAGCTGTTTGCGGGGGCAATTCACTCCATTCCAGTTAGTAGGGTTCGCATTACTATTTGAGTATGAATAATTCAATACAGTTGCAGACTTGCGATGACTAGGCTGGCCGGGTATGGCCAATGGAAAAAGCGTGGACGGTAGATGAGTATCAAGTGGCGGTACTGCCTCCGTACCGTAAAGAACTCCACTGGGCCATTAATCGTAAGTATTAATTAACGCCTCCGCCTAAATCAGTCAAGTTAGGGAAAATATGTGAAAAGAACTTACTTCGCAAAGGCGTGAATATTTCGTGGGCTTCCAGCCGCCTCCTCGCCGGCAGTTGGCTTGCCACTTTTTTCTTCTCTCCGCCTCCATGGGAAAAATAAAAAGTCGGTGGCCCGAAAGAGTGCTGTTGGTATAGTTAAATGCTGCACACCCGACCATTTCTTTAAGTATTCGCTGAATGAACGTTCAATAAGAAAGAAATGAGAAACACAAATCCAATTTCAACAAACACCAAAGATAGTAGTCTGATACGTTATCCAGAACAAAAATGGTGGAGCCCGGGAAAAGCTTTATCAAACATCGCCTCTACTCGTCTTTATAGTATCCTTACCGCAACCTACGAAATATTGAAACACTTGGTGTCACCCGAAGCCCCTTCGTCAAAGTCTTTCGAGGAATTAATTTCTGCCCTTTCCAGCCATTTCTCACCCAAAAAGTTGGTTATCGCCGAACGTTTCCGCTTTTATAAATGAAATCAGCTTCAGCACGAGTCGATTAATGATTAATAATGTCCGCATCGTGTTGTTTCAAATCCTTCGTCCTTTCTGGACGAAGCCCTGAGGGACCGCTTTGTTTGTGGTCTGCTATCGCCCCAGATACAGCGGAAGCTCTTACTGGAGAAAGATTTGTCTTTTGAACGAGCCTGCGTTTTGTCACGAGAGCTGGAGTTCGCCGAAAAAGACATGACTTCGTTTCGCCCCACTCGAATCGAGGCTGTGTGGTCTGAATCGCTCTGGGCTACGCCCGTTTACGGGGGGTTTGGGTACTACTTCGTCCTCTTGCTGAAGGTGTGGCCGTCTACATTCCCCTGAGAAGTGTCCGATTCGTGGATGGACGTGCCACAGTTGTAATAAAGTCGGTCACATCGCGAGATGCTGTCCGAGTCGGCCCAAGACGAAGCCGTCCTCTGTTCATGGCGTGGCTTGTTCGCCCAGCAATGATCAGCCACCCGTTGCCCAGAACGAATCCACAGAAGACTCCAACGACGTTCGCCTTGTCCAAGAAGGCGTCTCTCGTTCACCGCAAAACCCAGGAACGCCGAGTTCTCCAAGTTCTTCCAATGTTAGTAAGTTTACTGTAGAAAACCTTAGAATCCAATGTGAAGTCGACAGCGGTGCTGCTGTGTCAGTTCTATCGTTAGAGGACTACAAGCGTTTGTTCCCTCACCTGCCCTTAATTACAAGCCCTCTTCGACTGATTTCTGCCTCTGGAAAAGAGTTATCTGTTATCGGTAAAATTGTTGTTCACGTTATAACTAGCTCCAAGGCCGTAGATTTGCCGTTTGTTGTCTGTGACAATAGTCTCAGGCACCCTCTTTTAGGGCGCGACTGGCTGGATTCCCTCCACCCAACCTGGAGATCCTTGTTGAATATCAATTCTCTGGATTTTTCTTCCTCCCTGATTTCTCGATTCCCTTCTGTCTTTGATGGTGATAAAAGTACAAAAATTAACAACTACAAAGCGTCGATTGTTTTGAAAGACGACGCCACCCCAGTTTTTCGTAAGGCGTATGATGTCCCTTATAAAATCCGTGATCGGGTGAAATGCGAACTCGACAAGTTGGTTGAGGACGGGTTATTTGAACCAATCCGTCACTCACAGTGGGCCAGTCCCCTTGTTGTTGTCCCAAAGAAGTCGGGAGAACTTCGTCTGTGCATTGACTATAAAAACACTGTCAATCCAAACATCAAAACAGATCTTGACCCTCTACCCCTGCCGGAGGATATTTTGGTAAAACTTTCTGGTTTCCAGTCCTTTGTAACCCGTGACCTTACGAGGGCCTTCATGCAACTCGAACTCACTGAAGAGTGTAAAGACATCATGACGGTCAACACGATTTTCGGCTTATACAAAGTACACCGTTTGCCTTACGGCGTTTCTTCTGCTCCCGGTTGTTTCCAATCGGTTCTCGATTCCATTTTGGTGGGTATTGATGGCGTTGGATGTTATATTGATGATATAATTATAGGGGGCGTTGATGACAAGGACTGTGAGAGGAAAACCGCAATTGTTCTTTCTCGTTTAAAAGAGCATTAAGTTAAAGTCAACCTAGATAAGTGCCATTTTTTTGAGAAGAGTGTAGATTATCTTGGCTTTAGGGTTAGTGCGGAAGGCATTGGACCGATACCCGAAAAATTGGACCCCATTCTTCGTTGTTCTCCACTACAAAATATAAGGCAGCTTCGCTCCTTCTTAGGTATGGTTAATTACTATAATAAATTTTTCCCGTCCGTAGCTTCAATTTTAAAGCCCCTATACGAACTGTTAAAAAAAAATTGTCATTTTTCATGGACCGAAAAATGTGACAGTGCGTTTAAGAAAATCAAATAGCTTATTCAACAGAGCTCGTTACTTACGCATTTTCAACCTCACCTCCCCCTTCGAGTCACGACAGATGCGTCACCTTTTTATTTTAAGTCAGGTTATCGATGGACAAGAAAAGCCCATCTTGTTTGCCTCTGCTACGTTAAGCACTGCCGAACAAAATTACGCACAGGTTGAACGCGAAGCCTTAGCTGTGGTATTTGCCGTCAGGAAATTTCACAAATACCTGTATGGTCAAAAGTTCACAATTATCACAGACGCTCAAGTTCTTCGCCGTATATTTGGTCCGAAACACGGCATACCTTCATTAGCTGCGTCTCGTCTTCAACGGTGGTCCGTTTTGCTTTCAGCGTATACCTACGACGTCGTATACCGAAAGACTGTTCAGGCGGCCGATATGTTGTCCCGTTTTCCGCTTCCTGGTCCAACAGATGATGAAGTTCTGGCGTTGAATGTAGTAGCTCCACTCAGAAAGCTCGATTTTGTTTCGCACGTCAATGATGACATTACCCTCAGTAGAGTTCACAGTCTTACAAAAGATGGTTGGACTGACAGCTGCGAAACAGGTTTGGAGCCATATTTTCGTAGAAGGTTTGAGCTTTCCATCAGTAATGATTGTATTTATTGGGGAAATCGATTAATCATACCGGTTGCCCTTCGGTCATATTTTCTACGATTGCTTCACGAGGGTCACATTGGGATCGTGCGGATGAAGTTACTCGCTAGGTCACACGTGTGGTGGCCAGGAATTGACCAAGATATTGTTGAAAACGCCCAGTCGTGCACGTCGTGTCAAGAGTGCCTTTCGAAGCTGTCAGAAAAGCGATATCTTCTCTCGTGACCCAAAACAGTTAAAGCATGGGAACGTGTCCACATGGATTTTCTCCATGTCGAAGGTCATAACGTTTTAGTCCTTGCTGACGACTTCTCAAAGTGGATAGAAGCTTGGGCCATGACCACCACTTCCGCTTCTAAAGTAATCGATTGTTTATTAGGGTTCATAGCTCGCTTTGGGATACCTTTCGAGATTGTTACTGATAATGGTCCTCCGTTTGGATCCTCAGAGTTTTTGAAGTTCTGTGCAGACTTTGACATTAAATTATCCAAAAGCCCTCCCAATCACCCGACCTCAAATGGAATTGCGGAAAGAGCAGTGCAAACCCTTAAAACTTGTTTCAAGAAATCAGGTCTTTCACGGCACGCTGGCATTGATCCACCATTCTCGACCAGGTTGCAAAATTTTCTTTTCTCCTACAGTAACACTCCGTGTGTTACGACTGCTAAAACTCCTGCATCCGTAGTTTTAAATCACGAACCCAGAACGTTTTTGTCTGCCCTGTCTGCCCCGGATTCCAAGCCGTCGAATTATTCCCACCAGCAGCCGTCCCGTAATGTCAATAGGATTCCCCGATACAAAATCGGTGAAATTGTTCTTGTCAAGAGTTACAGAGGTGGGCCTCAAAATTATTACAAGAGTAAAATTATTTCTGTTGAGGGTACAGTGACGTACCGAGTCGAAGTTGCACACCAAAGTCACCCCCTATTAGTCCACACTAATCAACTCAGAAAGTGCCGCTTTCCCATTGATTTGTCTTCCCCCGACAGTCCCAGTTCCGCCTTTACCTTCTCCACCGTCTGTTTCCCGGGAATCCAGTCTCCGCAGAACTGTCAAACCCCCTTCTCGCCTGAATTTGTGATTTCTTAATTAGCCTTGTATCTTAACTTTGTTCATTTTATTCACGTTGCAGCCTCATTGTCGTCTTACTTCGCCGATTGTTGAATCCTTATTTCATGTATTTCAAACTTTGTTTTCTTTTCTTGTTTGCGATTTTTCAAGTTGATTTCGATTTTCCATTTTTGTTGCCTCAATTGCTATGTCATTTTGTTATTATTATTATCATCATAATTTGTTTAAAGTATTAGTGTTAACCTTTTATGTAAGCTGGGGAGGAGTGATATATATATGTATGATGTTATAAGCGGGAGGTTAGTTGCATAGCGAGACTTGACTTGTTTTCGTTCGTCTTGTGATAAGCGATACTTTTTTTGGCTTGAAGATGTATGAGATGTACGTTGTAATAGAATAATAAAATATTTCTTTTCGGCTGTTCGAACCGCGTCAGAAACATAACAATTTCTTTGAAATATTAGTTGGTATTACTACCGACTATTAACAATTAAACTCACCATCGAGAAATAATTGAGATAAAATGAAAGAACTCGCAGTGAGAAAATGATGCCGTTTCGCGCCGCGAGAGAGATTTTTCCTCCCGTCCTTGATGAATGATGGAAAAATCCCCCTACCCTATGCAGAACATTGTGCAAATGAAAAACGCAATAAGTTTTCAAATATCTTTGCGAATTTCCGGTTAAGAAGGGTTGTTCAGCCCCAAAAACAGACTGTCGTTAACCAAATATTATGTAATTTTCCCCAACAGGGGTGTGTTTATCAATGCACTTATTCTGCAGACAAAGCTGGGATAACTCTGGTTGCTATGGGCCTTTTGGTAAACACTAATGCAAAGTTCTCCGAGCTATTCCATGAGAAATCCGGTGATTGATAAACCCACCCTGCATGGTGTAAATATCCATCACAGTCGGGGGTCCAATTCCCCTCCAGTAGGCACAGGAAGGCAATTAAAGGAGTTATTAATAAAAGGTTTTCTGTATGAAATTTTTACTAGTCACATTTGAGACTTTTTGAGACTCAAATGCCTTGTTTGAATTGAACAAGCTGGAACAAGCCGGATTATGGATAAGTGGTAGTTTTTTATCCAAGTGGTTAAGTTTTCAAGTAAAATTAGCGCATTAAAAGACGCGATTTCATGAGTTTACCCTATTCTGCAAAGAAAGCGAATTACATACCACTGTGCTCTGAGCACTGTGACTGTGCTCACATAAAAAGGAACAATATGTTCCACGAAGAACTTCCACTTTTGCCGGTTAAACGATCGGTGTAGCGTTCTAATGGATAAAAGCTGTCAATTCTTGAATTAACGATTTGTCTCCATTTTAGCCGCGAATTAGCGATTCATCTTCATTTCAGCGATTTTCCTTGCAAAGAATTTGTGTATTTTCTGATTTGAGCCGCTAATGAGCCATGTGATTATTACCCGTGAATTAGCGCTAAATTTTCTAATTTTAGCCACGAAGTTGTCTCAAGAAACCGCGACTTGTCATTTGCTCTATTCAATCCGGGGAATATAGCAAATATTTTCAATTTAACGCCGTAAGTATTTTTTCCTGACTTCAGCCGCAAATTAGCGTTTTTTATCAGTCTATCAGCTAATTAGGGATTTTTCTACGTTTCATCAACGAATTAAAAGTTCCCCCCAATTTTCCCCGCGAACTACCCAACGCTTTTTCTGAAATTTGGCCGCGAATTAGCGATTTTTTTCACTCTCTGGCACGAATTTACGATCAGAAGCTGCGAATTGACGTTTTCTCTACTTAATCCACGAATTAGTCAATTTTATTGATAAATTAGCAAGTTTTCTCCATTTTAGCCGCTAATTAGCAATTTTGGTCATTTCTGCAAGTTTTCGCACTTTTTAGCCGTGAATTATAGCGATTTATCCGAATTTTGCAGTGAGTTCGTATTTTTCTTTATTTCAGCCGCTAATTAGCGATTTTTCTCAATTGCATCCATGAATTAGCAACTTTTCTTAATTTCAGCTCCGGCTTAGCGATTTGCTTCGCTTGCTTTTAGCTATGAATTAGCGTTTTTTCGCAGTTTGAGCCACGAACTTGCCTTCAGAAGCTCAAAATTGTCGTTTCCTTACATCTAGCATCTGGGCGCTTTTATTTATTTATTCGTCACGTTAGCCGTGAATACGTGATTTTGACTGCTAAAGAGCGATTTCCCACAATTGTATCCGTGAACTAGCACTTTTCTTAATTTTCCCCACGAATTAGCTTTTTTTTTTCACTTTTAGCAATGAATTAGCGTTTTTTCAGATTGGGCCACGAACTTCCGTTCTGAATAAGCCGAGAATTCATGTTTTCGTAATTTTAGGAGCGAATTAGCGCTTTTTTTCATTGGCGAATTATTGATTTTTCACAATTTTATCCGTTAATTAGTGTTTTTCGTAATTTTAAACGCTAATGACTGTAATTTACACTTTGTCCGCGATTTTAAAGTTTTTTCTAAATTTTTGCTGTGAAGTTTTCTTAATTTTATCCGTGATTTGGCACTTTTTTCTTATTCATGGCCGAGAATCAGTTTTTTTTTCTCAATAATTTCAGCCGTTAATTAGCCATTTATCTCAATTTCAGTCCCCAATTAGCCTTATTTTCCGTTTTGGTCTTGATTAAGCGGGGGATTGGCCGACCTCATTTTAGCCGCTAATTACCAATTTTTCTACATTTCTATTCTGAATTACAATTTTCTCAATGTTCACCGCAATCAGCGCTTTTCCTAAATTTTATCCGCCAATTAGCGCTCTTTCCTCATTTTGCCGCGGATTATCCAAAAAGCCACGTTTTCTCCATATTAACAGCAATTTAGCGTTTTTTTTCACTATTCAGTGCTTTTTCTCAATTTCATGGATGAATTCAACGATTTTTCTCCATTTTAGCAGCAAATTAGCGACTTTTCTCAGTTTTTGCCGTGAATTCGTGTTTTCCCTGATTTAGTCGCTTTATTGAGCACTTTTTTACCAATTTTACTTCTGAATTAGCGCATTTTCTTAATTCCAGCGGCTGATTTGAGATTTTTTCTCTTTTAGCCATGAATTAGCGGTTTTTTTCACTTGATGTCCCGAAGAAGCGAATTAGTGTTTTCGAAATTTTAGCTTTGAATCAGCGTTTTTTCTACACTTCATCGCTTTATCCCAATTTTGTTGGTCAATTACAGATTTTTCTCCATTTTAGCAACGAATTTGCGTTTAAATAATTTTTGCCGCGAATTTACTGTTTTTTTTCTCAAGTCTACCCGTGACTTTAGCTATATTTATCTCAATTTTATCAGTTATTTAGCGCTTTTTCTCAATTCTATTCGTTAATCAATATTTGTTTTTCATTTCAGCCGTGAATTACCCATTTTTTATCAATTTTATAGCCCCGAACGTCGTTCTCAACTTTTGTTCTGGAGGTTACATCTAGAAACCTCAGATCAGCACTTTTCAACGTTTTAGCCGCCATACTTGTCTCAACACGCGGTTTATCAGTTTTATCCGCCTAGGGACCTCCAGACAATGAAGATCAGCGTATTTTCTCAATGTTAGCTACGAAATCGTCTCTAGAAGATCCAAAGATAATGTCAACGCTCCTTTTAACTAATTTATTTCGATTTTTATCGTTGTGAAATATTCGTTCCAAACATGATTTCCCCCAAAATTGGAGATTTTAACCACAATGTTACACTGTACATAAAGTTTTCCCCCAAAACGGATGATTTTTGACCAAACAGGACGACTTTGCCTTGAAAACCGGCGAGTTCACCACAAAACCGACGAAATCACGCCAAAGCTGACTTGTTCCCTCATAACTGAAGACGTCACTGCAAAACTGGCCACTTTACCTCAAAACCAATTCTAAGGGGTTTAACCACAAAAATGAATATTTTACCCCGAAATTGGTTATTTTACCACAAAACTGACGATGCCCCAAACTTGAAGTGTTCTCCTGAATATTTCTCTTCGAAAACTGGAAAGTTTACCCCGAAATTGTTTGTTTGTAATCCATAAACTTACGATTTCAACCCCAAAACTTTCCTAAACTTGATGATTTTACCCTGAATGTAGGGCCCCCCCCCCCTAAGGTTATTCTACCTCAAAACTGTATATTTTACTTCAAAAATGACAACATCACAGCAAAACTGGCGTTTTTCCGTTAAAAGGCCAATTTTGTCAGTCCACAAAAAGAAAATTTTACCCTGAAACTGAAGATTTCTTCTCGAAACCGGCCATTGTTTCACAAAACCTGTCAAGACGGGGGGGGGGGGTACTGGGTCCTTTATCCCAGGGACCGGTTTTCCTTTGGGGCCGGGGTTTCAAAAATTGAGAAAAGAAAGAAAAAAGAGGAAGCTTCAATGGGAGCTTAACTGTGATTGGAGATTTGCAGTGGTTGGGTCTTCTTAGTGTTTGGAGCTTTTACTGTGGTTTGGAGCTTAGATGTGGTTAGACCTTTGACGTGGTTTGAGCTTTGCTGTGGTTGGACCTTTGCTGTGGTTAGACCTTTGCTGTGGTTAGACCTTTACTGTGGTTGGACCTTCATAGTGGTTGGACCTTCGTAGTGGTTGGACCTTTACTGTGGTTGGACCTTTGCTGTGGTTGGACCTTCATAGTGGTTGGACCTTCGTAGTGGTTAGATCTTTGCTGTGGTTGGAGCTTTGCGGTGGTTAGACCTTTGCTGTAGTTAGACCTTTGTTGTGGTGGGACCTCTGGTGTGGTTGAGACCTTTGCTGCGGTTGGACCTTCGTAGTGGTTGGACCTTTGCTGTGGTTGGACCTTTGCTCAACAATGACCGGCCATCACGCTGAAACCCGCGACAGACACATCGCCCCTACCTCGATCAAGTTCGGACAACACTCTCGGACCACTCCGCACATGAATCCAAGTGGGTGACACAATGCAACAATTTGGCCAGATCAACCTCGCGGTCCAGCGCGCTACCTGGGATGAGCTCCGGGAATCCATCCCCACACTACACCTGGATGTAATTGCGCTCCAGGAAGTGCCAAGAAATCCCTCACCATACCTGGGTTCGACATGCAGGATCTCCCCCCAACGTTCACGTCGGACCAACGCACGGCCCAGGTCGTCACATCTCCCAACACCGCTGCGCTTTTCCTCCCACAACACTCTTCGCAATATGTGACGGCAGCCGTGATCAGGGATCTTGTGGTTGCATCGGTATACATACCCCCGCCATCGACACACGAAGCCAGCATCATGGCCCAGATCGAGGAACTTCTTCGAGCGTTCCCTCTGGTTTTTCTGCTAGGGGACTTCAATGCATGGGGACTTGAGTGGGGCTCCCCCCGTACTGACGTGAGAGGCCAGCGACTCCTCTCCTTGTTCCAGGCCTATGACGTGGAAATCCATAACAACCCCTCACTGGGCCCCACGTACAGCGGACCCCATGGCGACAGCTATATCGACGTGGCCATCTCCACACTACGTACACCCGTCGAATGGACAATCTCTGATACGATCACTACCTCAGACCATACGTTCATAAAATCAACAATCCTCCCTGATGGTCCCAACCCCCTACGAGCCAAGGGCCCGCCAAAGCGCTATAACTACGCTTCTGCCAACTGGCCGGCCTACCGAGCACATATTGAACGGGACATAGTACACACATTCACATTAGCCGATGAACGTGAGGACGATACGGTCGACGCACAAATAAGTGACTTAGTGGCAATCATCCATCGAGCTGCCAACCGAACAATCCCTCGAATAGCGCTACCAACGACCCTAGCCGCACCATGGTGGACAGCTACACTAGACGAGGAACGATCAAAGACAAGACGCCTTCGCCGGAGAATCTCCCAGAGGAATGGGGAGGACCGTCTAACAGCCCACCAGGCCTATACAACTCAACGCCGCGCCTTCAAGAGGCTTGTCCGCAGGGAGAAGCGCCGATCTTGGAGGGGCTTTGTCACCGAGGAACTGACTGCCAACCCGTGGAGTCTTCCCTACAACCTCCACCGCGGTAAATTCGGCCCAAAATCTCTTCTCACCGCTGTAGCCAACACCCGGGATGTCCCCACCACGCTGCGGGCTCTCCTTGAGGCGCTATTCCCTGAGGATGACCCCTCACAGGATACAGCCTTAGATCGCCAAATTCGGGAAGACATCACAACCCCACCAATAACACCTAACGCCCCACCATGGACGGCGGACGAGGTCACAGCGGTCCTTGCAAGTGTCCCGCTGAGAAAAGCCCCTGGTCCATCCAGAATAGAGGGCCACATGTTACGCCACCTCCCCCAAACTGCCATAGCGACCCTTACTAGCATCTTCAACCAATGCCTTCACGATGGATACTTTCCGACCCCCTGGAAAACCAGCAACATCAGTCTTCTGCTAAAAGACCCAGACCGTGACCGAAGCGAACCCTCGAGTTACCGACCTATCTCCCTCATTTCTATCGAGGGAAAAGTACTCGAGCGACTCCTGGTCAACCGCCTCGTTCATGAAATATATGAAGCCTGCCATCGATGGCAGTTCGGAGGGATTCCTCAGCGCTCCACGGAGCACGCAATTCTGAACCTACGAGAGCAAATTGCTGCCTCTAACAACCGCATCACGGCAGTCGCATGCTACGACATCGTTGGAGCTTTCAATGCTGTATGGTGGCCAGCCCTCCTACAATCAAAACTGCCAGGGTCCCAGCCAATATATATACTCTATTATGCAGCTACCTCAGCGACCGCCAAGTACAACTAAGCGACACCGGCATCACAGTAAAACAAGAACTCTCCAGCGGCTGCCCCCAAGGAGCTGTACCGCCCTGGGCTTTGCTCCACTCTTAAACGGGCTCGAAACGGCAGGCCTACAAGCTACTGCCTTCGTTGACGACCTGGCCGTGGTGATAACTGCGCACGACCATCACACTTTCCGACAAGAATTCCGGCGCGTTGATGCACTTATCGAGGATTGGTGTACCTCTCGTCGCCTTCACATCAACTACGCTAAATCGTCACTCACGCTCTTTAGAGGCGTCCAACTCTTCCCAAACCAGCGGCTCATACGAACAGAACATGGACCGACCATGCCGATCATTCACCCGTTTCGATACTTGGGAGTCGTTACCATGAGGTCAGGCCTGCCCACCCAACATCTTTCATACCTCGCGCGCACAATTCAGAGCAGTTGCGACTTCCTTCGGAGTATCTCGGGCAGGGGATGGGGGCCGAACTTCTTGAAGCGCCTGCGCTATTACAGGGCGGTTTTCGTCCCGAAAATCTTATACGCATGTGCTATCTGGTGGCCTTCAGCCCGGCCAGCCGACCGGCGGCTAGTGCGAACCATACAGCGACGATTCCTCCTAGCCACCCTTCGAGCGTACACGACCACAGCGCATCTGACCCTTCATGTACTAGCAGGTGTCCTCCCCTTAGATCTGGAACTCGACGTCCGCACAGCCATCCGCGCACGAGCACTACAAACGCATCAGCCCAAACCGCCCTGGCTTGACCCTATCCCTGCAACACTCTCAGAGGCGGACTACAAGAAGGCCTGCCATCATGCCGCCATCCAGGAGTGGCAACGCGAATGGACAACAGCAACCACAGGACGCCACACCTTCGCCATCATTCCTGATGTACAGGAGCGCCTGCGCTGGAAGTGGTGCTTCCTGAGTTACCCGGCCGTGCAACTCCTCTCGGGTCACGGCTCCTTCAACGGGAAGCTCCACTTCCACCACCGTCGAGACAGCCCCAACTGCCCATGTGGGGGCGAGGCCGAAACGGCGGAGCATGTAATTCTCCGCTGTCCGTTATTCCGCCTTCAACGAAATCGGTGGCAAATCCCCAGCGATCTCAAAACTCTCGTCGCTAGCAAAACCTCGGCCCGCCGCTTCCTGTGCTTCGCCAACGCATGGTGCAGTCGGAGGGGACAGGCCCGAACATCGGCCAAACCCAAGCGCCACCAGATACCCAGAATACCGACGACTAGACATCCGCGAACCAACACCTCCACCGACGCTCACCATCATTCCTAACAAGTAACAGCTCACCGGTAGCAACAAGCGATCATCATACTGGTATCTCTCCTCGCCCCTATCTTACCACCTATAAAACTCCCCACCGCCAAGCGGTCCACACCGGTAACGCACCAGCCTTGACCAGCTGGTGTGGCTGACGGGGAGTGGAGCGAGGATAACCAGGACTTGCACGTGCCGGGTCACTTCCCGGCCGTCATGTCAGGCTTTATCCTGGTCATGTGCCTTTCAAGGCATCAAGCCAGGGCGGGAAGAAGGCACAATCCTGGTAGGACCCTTGCTGTGGTTGGACCTTTGCTGTGGTTGGACCTTTGCTGTGGTTGGACCTTTGCTATGGTTGGACCTTCATAGTGGTTGGACCTTCGTTGTGGTTAGATCTTTGCTGTGGTTGGAGCTTTGCTGTGGTTAGACCTTTGCTGTGGTCAGACCTTTGTCTGGTGTGGTTGAGACCTTTGCTGCGGTTGGCCCTTTGCTGTGGTTGGACCTTTGCTGTGGTTAGACCTTCGCTGTGGTTGGACCTTTGCTGTGGTTGGACCTTAGCTGTGGTTAGACCTTTGCTGTGGTTGGACCTTTGCTGTGGTTGGACCTTAGCAGTGGTTGAGCCTTCAGTATGTGTTTGAGACGTTGCTGTCATTTGGAGGTTCTACTGTATTTACAGCTTCTTTGAGGTTGAACCGTGGCTTTGATTGGGCCTTATTGTACTGTGTTTGGCAGTTAGGCTTAGGCTGCGATTGGAGCTTTACTGCGTGGTTTTATGTAGGCCTTTCGAGAAAGAAGCGAGGGTGGCACGGGGGTCTGTTATACTCACCCATGGTGAACGGGCTTCATCGAGTTTCGTTCCTATAGGCTCGAATATTCTCTCCACTGTTCTGGTAGGGGGGGCTGTCATTGCCCTTAAAAATGGTCATAAACGAGCGATTGGCCTTGCCATTTCAGTCAAATTTCTTGACTTCAAGGCGGTCGACCGTGTCCGCGGGCGTGGAGGCTCTTCGTTACACTTACGAGTTTTCGATTACGTGACCACTGCCTTTATAAGCTCTGAAGAGTGTGCAAGTGCGCAAAAATGGGAGCATCCCTTCATGGTTTGACCAAAATCGAAGCTTTTCCTGGTTTCAGGTCTTTATCATGTCTGATTTTTAAGTGTCTCCCTGTAGTTTAAGATTCAAAGTTTTAATTAAATCAACTTTTTAGGATATCGGATGAACTGGCAGAAGAAGAGATAGTTCCCACCGACGCGACGTTTCCGGGTAAAACCTTCTTGGGACTTCGCAGTGTGTTAGTCCTTAATTTGGCTGGACATTTGATTATTCCACCGTCCCCAAAGTCTCACCCTCGTACCTGCGGATTCGGCTTTGTTGCCAATCTTGAACAACTTTGAACTGGATGAAACTTCGTTAGTTTCTACACATCTGCCTTTCCAAAGGTCTTTCAATTGAAACAGAGCAGCCCCACGAAGCGCAATCAAATTTTCAGAAGGGAGAAACCGAGAGAGACAGAGAATATCTGGAGCAAGAAGAATAGGTGAAGGACCTTAAGTCTTAATCCACTTAAAAAGACCGGGTTGAAGAGGGTGGAAAAGAGTGGGAGTCAATTTAATTAAGACATTCTTCTTTTCTTACTTTTCTCTTTTCTCCTTAAAGGGAGTTTGTCTTTTGAGTGCTTACTCACGTTGTTTTGATGGTGAATTAACTTTATGATTCTCCCTGTCCACCCCACCCCACCCTCCACACCCATCGCTAGTAAAGTTTAAACGGGAAATCATTGAGGACATCTCGAAACTTTTGAAAATCCTTTACCCCTCTCTCCACTGATAAATCAAATCACTGGGCGATTTAAATAAATCTGTTTTCCCGAGGGATTGGGTGAAGAGCCGGCAATAATAAATGGTAAGATTTTGTTGGAATGAGTTTTGTAAAGACTCTCGTGTAACAAGAGTGTAAAGAAAGGAAGGAGTGGAACAACTTTTTCGTTTAAAGGGGGAAAAAAAATCAAATTCTTATTCTTATTATCGTCAAATATTTTTCACCATTTTTCCCTAACTTACACGCTAATGAAAAGAGTAAAGTGACCATTTCCAACGTGCTATTCAAACGGACTTGACGAAAAGGGGGTCGTATATATACGGACCAAGTGGTGAAGAGAAGGAGCTCTCATCTCTCCAAAATACATGAAATAGCTCTTTCCATTCATTTCACCCTTCTCTTTCAACTTTACCCCCGCGGCACTTTACGGTCGGTGGGCTATTGAAAAGCCTCACGTTCAAAAATGTGACAAGTTGAAGAAAGTATTTCTCGTCGGGCCATTATTTCTTGTTAAGAGATCGTGGAAGCTGTGAACAACAGGGGCGGGGGGGTTGAATGGAGTGAACACATGATAATGGCTTTTTAATTGTGAATGATAAGTCGGATTATGTGGATTAACCGTAACTTTAAATTTTTGAACTCTTCCACTGATTTAGTGTGAAGTCCTGACAGGTAGGTGTTTTCGATCTATTTTAAAGGCGTAATTCCACTATTGATTGAAAAATGTTCGCCTTATTGCCCTCAAAAAGTTTTCTTCCCGTCCTACCCAATCAATCGGAAATTGCCGAACTAATTAAAAAGCCAAGACTCTCGAAGAACTATGCAGAAACAAGAATTAAATAGAAATTAATTGAATTTCTTACTTTTTTTAACCGTTACTTAAACCGGGACACGCCGGTGGAATAATGTAAAGTGAGGCATCCCTCAACCTTGTATTTCCTTGCGAAAAATAATGGCGTAAACTCCTTCTTTTTTTTTACTTCGAGTTACGAAACAAGTTGCCCAACCAAACAATATCTTACAACCCCACCACTACTCACTTCTTTTTAAATTAAAATATTCATAAAGGCCCTTTCTACACAATCCCCGGAATAAACCCGCTCCGAAGAAAAAAAAAAATCCGAAAAAAATGTAACACTCTGTTTTTTAATGCCTCGCGAATAGTACAATAAAGCTCCCCCTCTCCTTCCCCCACTCATCGAACCATTTTTCTAACGGTTTTTTTTCCACCTCTCGAGCTTAAGGCCAAAAAATGAGATTTTAAAAATAATTGACTTGTTTGGAAAAAGAGAATGGAAAAGGTAGCCTAATGGAATGAATCGTGAGGTGGGGGGGGGAGGGGGATCCTTTTGTTTTCACCGTTTTCAAACCTGGCAATTAAGGTTTTTTTTTCTCTTGTTTGCTAGCCACCTTTGAGAACGAATTATTAAATTTTAAACAACAAAGACACGGAGAGAATAAGGGTCTAGTGATGGTGAAACGGTGGTAGGGGGGGGGGATTAGTTAAGGGGCACTGATTCAATACGACGTAATGAACTGACATTATAAACGGATGAAAGAAAAAGCGTGTGTTTCATTAATCAACCTTGTGTTTAAAGAAGGAGGAAGTATAATGAGAGGAGAGGGGTTGAAAAATGTATTAATATTTAATTATTTTTCAAAGAAATTTTTCACGCTTGAGAGAAGAGGGGGCATTGCCCTATAATCCAGCGAAAATAAACTATTTAGAAGGGGACATGGCGTGAGTAAATTCTTCCTCCATCCCATCCTTGTTCACCATTGTTAATTGCTCACTTATAGTGCCAATTAATTCTAGTGGTCTACTATCTAATGACAGTACTGCCCTCTTTCTCGTTTGCCACTCTGTTCTAGGGCCAATTGAGTCTCAATTATCAAAGCTCGAACCTCGAATTTCGACGCAGAAAGCTCTCTTTGTTGACACTTGATCACTATTAATGTCTTAGTTGTTGATGGAAGTGTCGTAAGGAATGCTTTCCAGGAAATTTCAATGGTCTAGTGAACCCAGATGGTGTTTTCTATTGTTAGTGGACGACACAGTCTTAAAATAGGAGATTCAGTCAACGGCTTCAGCCCTGTACATTGGATGTTCTTTAGCCAGTAAGAGGGGAGGGCTGCTGACCGTGGACGACATCACTTCCTTCCTCCAGAGTCAACACATTCCCCTTCCGAACCCACAACTTCCGCACCTTCTTCTTCAACCCTTCTCGACGCGATCCAACGGCTCACTCAACGCCTTACCGACCTCGAACAACGTTCAACCCCCTCGCTGATACGCCTTCGCTACAGATCACCTTGTCCCAAATCAGAACTACACACTTCACCCCCAAAAACAGGTTTCTGTTATTATCACGAAAGGTTCGGTAACAAAGCTCAAAACTGTCGTTCCCCCTGTTCCTTTTCTTCAAAAAACTAATGTTCCGATCGCAGGTGGCGGCCAGCGACCGCCGTAACTCGACACGCCGCCTATTTGTCACCGAAAAAACAACCAAAGTTCGTTTCCTCATCGACTCAGGCGCCGACGTAAGCGTCATTCCCTGCACGCGCCGCGATAAAACTAATGGCCCACAGAAGTTCACCTTGTCTACTGCTGATGGTTCTGCGATCCCTACGTATGGTTCCCGCTTTCTCTCACTCGATTTCGGTCTTCACCGTTCGTTTCGATGGCCCTTCGTCCTCACAGAGGTAACATACCCCATTATCGGAGCCAACTTCTTGGCACACTTCGATCTTCTCATCGACCTCCGTCGTCATCGTCTGTTGGATGGCACTCCTCAACTTTCTGTCGCTGGTGTTCATCCTTCAACTGCACCGTCGAATAACCCAGCACGCCTGAACCTCTGTGACACATTCGAACAAGTTTGCCGCGTTGCTCACGCAATTCCCTGAGATCGTTCAACCTCCCTCCTTTCCACGCCCATCTCTACCACACAATACCCAGCACGCAATCGAAACCACCGGACCACCTGTTCGTTCCCGCTTTCGACGTCTTCACCCCGACAAGTTGAAAGCTGCCAAAGCAGAATTCCAAACAATGCTAGACCTCGGCATCTGTCGTCCCTCTAAATCTTGTTGGTCTAGTCCGCTCCACCTCGTTCCTAAAAAAGACGGCACCTGGCGACCTTGTGGTGATTTCCGACGCCTAAACGCTGTCACCAAACCTGACCTCTACCCTCTCCCTCATCTTCACGATTTCACGTCCAATCTTCACGGAACGACAATTTACTCGAAGCTAGATCTCCTCGAGCATACAACCAAATACCAGTCGCACCTTCCGACATCGAAAAAACCGCCATCATCACACCTTTCGGCCTTTTTGAATTTCCGATGATTTGTTTTGGTTTACGCAACGCCGGTCAATCATTTCAGCGATTTATGGATGAAATACTTCGCGACCTTCCCTTCATCTTCGTTTACCTCGACGATGCGCTTATCGCTTCCAAATCTCCCGCAGAACATCTGGAGCATCTTACTCTCGTTTTCCAGCGTTTCAGAAGCTACGGACTCCATCTTAACGTGAACAAATGTTTTTTCGGCGTAACCGAAGTAGACTTCTTAGGTTTCCGAGTCACACCGTCCGGCACATCACCACTTCCTCAACGTGTTCGTGCCCTCACCGAAGCATCGTTTCCTTGGAACCATAAATTTCTACCGCCGCTTCATTCGCCGCGCGGCCTGGGCCCAAATCACGCTTCACGACGCCTTAAAAACTAGCAAAAGCGAAACATCTCCTATCCGATGGACTGATCAGTTGATTGAGGCCTACGACCATTGCCTGCAAGATCTCGCTGACGCTATCCTTCTCGTCCACCCCAAGCCTGACTCACCCTTGACCCTTTTCGTCGACGCTTCAGATACTGCCATTGGCTCTGCTCTTCATCAACAAACCGACGGTACCTGCCAACCGCTAGCGTTTTTCTCTCGGAAGCTCCGTGAAACCGAACCGAGAGCTTCTAGCAATTTACGCTTCAGTCAAGCACTTTCGGGACTTCGTCGAGGGTCAACAACTCACAATTTTCACAGACCACAAGCCCCGCATTTTCGCTTTCAAGCAAAAACCAGAAAAGGCGTCCCCTCGTCAATTTCGTCACTTAGATTTTGTAGCGCAGTTCACGACCGATATTCGACACATCAAAGGAAGTGAAAACGTCGTAGCAGATTACCTTTCCCGAGTCGACTCCATCCATATTTTCGATTTCACAGTCGTCGCTAAAATTCAAGAAGCAGACGACGAGCTAAAAAAGCTCTGCCTCAATTCGTCACTTAATCTTCGTCGAGAATGCATACCTGGCCTCAACATATCGTTATTTTGCGACGATAGACACCGCGATTTTATTCCCTTATCCCTTCGTCGTCAAGCGTTCGCTCTAATTCACAACAACGCACACCCATCTGCGAAGCGTACATCACAACTAATTCGTGAACGATTTGTTTGGCCCGGAATTGAGCGAGACTCCAGATCTTGGGCAAGAAACTGCCTTCAATGTCAGAAATCCAAAATTGGACGTCATACCCGTAGTCCTCTCGGTGTTTTCACTCCCGTCGACGCACGTTTTCAATGCGTCCACTTGGACATCATTGGTCCACTTCCCCCATCACACGGTATGCACTACATCCTCACCTTGATCGACCGTTTTTCTTCCTGGCCCGAAGCCATACCCATTCAATCAATCTCCACCGAAACAGTGGCTGACGCTCTTTTCAAGGAATGGATGGCCCGTTACGGCGTTCCCGCTAAGATTATCACCGACAGAGGTCGACAATTCGTGTCCAATCTTTTCCGAATTCTCAACTACCGCCTCGGGATTCGTTATTTTCGTACGACGGCGTACCATCCGCAGTCCAATGGTAAACTTGAAAGATGGCACCGCTCTCTTAAAAACGCTCTCAAATGCCATAACTCTACCGATTGGTGTTCACTTCTACCAATCGTTCTGCTCGGTTTGCGAAAAGTGCCAAACCAATCTGGCCATTCAGCTGCAGAACTTCATTTTGGCTCTACACTACGATTACCCGGTGAATTCTTCGATCCACCTGACCCGTCTACCGTCAATCCGTCACAAGTTCTTCAGCGACTTCAAGAGTTTTTTCGTCATGTCCGGCCAGCAACCGACATCCACAACTCCTCACAAAAAACGTTCGTACACCCTCACCTCTCTTCGGCTGAGCAAGTTTTCGTTCGCGTCGAATCCATCAGAAAACCGTTTCAACAACCTTATGATGGACCTTACCCTGTCCTCGAAAGAAACGACAAATGTTTCACACTGGACATGCACGGCAAGAAAACTTTTGTTTCGATCGACCGTCTAAAACCTGCGTTTTATCTACCAACTCAACCCCTTCGAGACGTCCACTAACTCGACTACGTGGCATATCCCATCTTTCTGCGCGACACTCTCGTCTTCCTCGCGTTCACTGGGAGGGGGGTTAATGTGGCTAAACACCTGGGTATGACACTCGACCAAGTTAAAATGAAAAAAGCACGTTAAGAAGAAAAATTAAGAACTAAAAGTGAAGTTTAGAAGACTGTTTTGGTTACTTGTTAGGAACTCTGAGCTCTCCATCCACTACCAATTGCTAATATTTATGTTTAGACAGGTGCTGAAACCAGTATGGAAGTATAGAATTCAGCTGGTTGTACAAAAAGACCAATATTAAGGTCATACAAACATTCCAGATCAAGTAACTGAGAACCTTTCTCAATGCTCCCTGGTATATGTTCACAATGATGACCTCCACCGAGACCTCAAGGTGGAAACTATAAGAGAGGTAATTGAGCAGCATGCGCTCAAACACCAACATCGTCTTCGGGAACATAAATGAACCCGGAAGCACTTCGCCTCCTGGACAACGGTAACGTCGTCAGGCGGGTATAACGGACAAAACCCCATGGACCTTGTGGTGTCGCGGTAGTGACGTGAGGAGCGTGCGTACTCGTAAAAGGAAGGCCACTGGCCCACATGAACTCCAGTAATGTTTTAAATTGTATATAAGTAAATTAAATTGATGGGCTCAGCCTCAGTTGTTGTAATACAGATACCTATTAATAAAGATATCTAGAAAAAAAGTTAAAATGAATAAAATACGTTAATTTGCTGCCTAAGTTGACAACAAGCGTTCATTTGCAGCCAAAAAAAGCTCCAATTCGCGAATCTATTTGGAAAATCCGAAACAATGGAACGGGCCTAATGAAAGCTACAATCGCCAATATACGAGTCACTAGCGGACCTACACGTATCGGTGCCCGGGGCGGAAATCTTCAAGAGACCCCTAAAAGTCTCTAATTATACGTACCTAATACAAACCTCTATTGGTAACCGCTAAGGCCTTTTCATAATTGTTGCCAAGGCCGTTTCCTTATTTTAGGCAAATCACCGCTATTTCCACAACCTATACGCCAAACAGCGCTTATGCCAAGTTTAAGCCACGAATTTCTACATTTTAGCCGCGAATGAGTGTTTTTTGTCAACTTTACCAGCGAATTAGGGCTTTTCGCCGCAAATTAGCAACTAATTAGCAAGGTAATCACCCCCACCACCACCATAAAGACATAAATATGCGCTTTTCCCCAACTTTAGCAGCAAAGTAGATTTGGTATCCTGTGAATCAGCGATGTTTCTTCAACTTTCCTCGAGTTGGCCTTTTCCACAATTTTAGCTGCAAATTAGCGATTTTTTCTAGCGGTTTACTCAGTATGAGCTGAAAATTACTCAATATTAGCCGTAAAATTCTCGAAATGTTTATCACAAATTAGCATTTTTTGTTCACCGTAACCATACACTGCGGAATAGCCGCGTTTTAGCCGCGAATTTGCGAGTTTTCCACTCATAGCCATAAATTATCGCTTTTTCGTAATTTTAGCAGTGCAGTAGCTATTTCTAGCCCGTGTATTAGCGAATTTTGTTCATTTTAGCCACGAATTGGCGTTTTCCGATATCTTTACTGCAAATCGGCAAATCTTCCATTTTTGACAGTGAATTAGCACTTTTTGTTTCAATTTAGGCTGAAAATTAACTTTTCTCTTTATTCTAGCCAGAAAAATTACTGATTTTCTCTATATTAGCCGCAAATTGGCACCGCATTAGTAATTTTTTTCAATTTTAATTATATGTAGAATAGAGCTTCAGTTCTAGCCGTGAATCAGTGTTTTTTCTTTTACTTATAACCATGAATTTGCCGTTTACCTGAATTTTAGCCACAAAGTTGTTGTCAGAAGGCGGAATTAGAAATTTCAACACACTTTATCCGCGATTATTTTCCTCAATTTTAGCAGTAAATTCGCGTTTTTTTCAACTTTAGCTGCTTTGAAGCGTTTCTATAATCTGAGAATTCGCGAATTACCTTAATTTTTCAGCCACGAATTCGTGATTTCCTCAAATTTTAGCCGGGAATAACACTTTTTCCCAATTTGAGCTGAAAACGAGAGTTTTTATTTATTTAAGACAGGCTAATTATGGTGAATTTTTCAATATTAGCTGGTTTTTTTTTACACTTCAGTCCCACGTTGGCATTTTTCCTTCAATTTTTGCTATGGATTAGCGTTTATTGTTTAGTTTTAGCCTCGAACAGAAGCTACGCATTTGCGTTTTGTCCATTTTTCAAGGTTTAGTGACTTTGTGGGTCGCGCTCTCTTTTCGGTATACAAAATAACGGCCAACGAAAAATTTAGAGATCTTTTTTATAACGACAATGAAAAATTGGGAAAATACGAACTCGCGATCAAACTGACTTATGTTGTTTTTTAACATAATATTTGTTATTTTTAAAAATAAAAATTGAGGTTTGTTAGCTGTTGGCACGCTACAACTTTAACCTATTTTGGCCACGGGTTAGCGCTTTTAATCAATTTTAGCAGTGCAGTAGGGATTCTTTCGTTTGTTTGGCGATTTTCCTCCATTTTAACCACGATTTGGCGTTTTCCTCATTTTCAGCTGCAGTTTAGCCATTTATTAGCAGCCAATTAGCACTTTTTTCTCAGTTTGAGTTGAAAATTAGTGTTTTTCTTAAAGTTGGCCCCGCTAATTAATATTTTTGTCAATTCTAGCCGCGTAGTTTTTTTTTTAGGTTTTAGCCCGCGTGAGCACTTTTTGTTTACGGATTAGCGCTGTTTCTCAGTTTGAGCCTCGATTCTTTCAGAAGCTATACAGACTTTCGTTTTCTCAATTTCAGCCGCGAATTATTGATTCTTCTTCATTTCAGTTGTGAAATAGCGTTTTCTGATAATTTTGCAGCGAATTAGCACATTATCTATTCTCTTTTTTTTTATTAATAGGCGATTTTTCGCCATTTGAGTTGTGAATTTGCCATTTTGGTCCAGTTTAAACTTGAATTAGCGTTGTTTTTCGCAATAATTGCCACGAGTTTCGTTTACTTGTACAGCTTTGTGTACTTGTAGGCTAGGGCTCTGTATGATCCATTTTTGTGCAAAGTTTCCATCCGCTAGCATCATTTTTGCGGCAGTTGTGCTAACAAGGAATTCGGAACTTCTACCTCCCACCACGACTAACCTTCCCTCTCCACTTATTCAAAAAATGTAAACGTCAATCGAAGGCTGTTATTACACCGGGTTTTTGTGCCAAATATGGTGTCACTAAGTTAGGTTATACTGGTGAATGGTGGCGAAGAAGTGGAAACTAAAGAACGTTGAAATTAAAAGTATTTGTATTTGTATTTGTATTTTCGTTGAGTACTTTTGAAAATGTATTTTAAATACAGAAATACAAATACTTTTCCAAAAGTATTTAAATACAATTACAAAATACGTATTTTGTATTTAAAATACAAAGTATTTTAAGTACTCAAGTATCTTGCCCACCCCTGACCATAACCATACGCTACGGATCAGCGTTTTTTTCTCAGTGTTAGCTTTGAGTTTGCTAGGTTTTCGCCCATGGCCATAAACTGGCGCTTTTTCTCAATTTTAGCCTCAAAGTTGATCGAGGAAGCCGCGAATTTTCTCAATTTTAGCCGTAAATTAGTGAATTCCCCTATATTTCAGCCGCAAATTACAGCTATTTCGTAATTTTAGCAGCGTAGTAGCGTTTCTAACCCGTAAGTTAGCTAATTCTGTTCATTTTGACCACGAATTGGCGTTTTCCGATATTTTAAGTGCAAATTGGCAATTTTTCAATGTTTGACATCGTATTAGCCCTTTTTTTCAATTCAAGCAGAAAATTAACCTTTCTCTTAATTTTAGCCTGAATAATTAATGATTTTCTCAATATTAGCTGCAAATTAGCGGGTTCTTCTCCATTTTAGCACCGCATCAGCATTTTTAAATTTTAATTATGGATTAGCGCTTCTTCTCAATTCTAGCCGTGAATCAGTGTTTTTTTAATTATAGCCATGATTTTGCCATTTTTCAGTCACAAAGTTGCCCTCAAAAGGCAAGATGGCGGAATCTGAAATTTCCTCAATTTTAGCCGCGAATTAACGGTTTTTTTTTCACTTTTATCTGCGTAGAAGCGTTTTTAGTCTGTTAATTCGCGAATTTTCTCAATTTTAGCCTCGAATTGACGTTTTCCTCAATTTTTAGCCGGGAATAGCTCTTTTTTCCCTATTTGAGCTGAAAACTAGAGTTTTTATTTTATTCGTGCCGAGGTAATTAGGGAATGTTTTCAATATTATCTGCGTTTTTTTTTTGTTTTTTGTTTTTTTTTTCACATGTCAGTCCCACATTTGCATTTTTTTCCTTTAATTTTTGCTAATTTTTGGATTAGCGTTTATTGTTTAGTTTTAGCCTCGAACTTTTAGTGATTTTCCCCAATTTTGGCCACGGGTTAGCGCTTTTCCTCAATTTTAGCCACGAATTATCGTTTTCCTCATTTTCAGCCACATATTTCATTTTTAGTAGCGAATTAGCACTTTTTCTTAGTTTGAGTTGAAAATTAGTGTTTTTGTTAATGTTAGCCGACCTAATTAATCTTTTTTTTTCTTTTTTTCAATTTTAGCCGTGTTGTTTTTTAGATTTTAGCCCCGCATGCGCAATTTTTTTCTACTTTCTGCTATGGTTTAGCGTTGGTTCTCAATTTGAGCCTCGAAGAAGCTATACGGGTTTGCGTTTTCTCAATTTCAGCCGGGTAATAGTGATTTTTTTCATTTTCATATCCGTGAAATAACTTTTTCCTAAACTTTATCCGCGAATTAGTGATTTTTTCTCCATTTCAGCTGTTAAATAGCGTTTTCTGATAATTTTGCAGCGAATTAGCATATGTTTTCGCCATTTCAGTTGTGAATTTGTCATTTTGGCCCAATTTTAATCCGAATTAGCGTTGTTTTTGTCGATATCAGCCGCGATGTCTTTTTTTTTAATTTTACCTACAAACTTGAATTAGTAGCGTGTATTCTTAATTGTAGCCGCGGGATTGGCCCAAAAACAACACTTTTGCATTGATTTCTACATTTTAACCGCGGAATGGCCGTCATATTCTGGGAATCGACGATTTTTTCTCAATCTCTGTCTGGAAGTTGCATCGTGAGACCACGAATCAGCGCTTTTTCGCAGTTATAGCCACGAATATTAGCGCATTTTCATAAGTTTTTGCCGCGTCAGCCAGTTCTAAATTGCCTATCAGTACATTAGTGCGCTTGTAAGGACATAACGAAACTGGGGACGGTCTATTTTCTCTATTTTATCCATGAATTTTCCTCAAGAAGGCGCAAATTTCTGTATTTCAGCCACCAGAATAGCACTGTAACAAGCCTTTTTTTGGGGCGATATTGGGGAATGGGCTTATTACCGGGGGGAATTAAGAAAGTGATTAAAAAGAATAAAACTGATTTATTGATACAGTATAAAGCCTATTATTATACTCGGGGAGGACACACCACGCGGACCTAGGGATCTGACGGGATTGCGGCGAAGACTCGGACGGCAGAGAGAGCGAGATCAGAGCGCCCCTTCCTTATATCTGTTTTTCGGCACCTATTGGTGGGAAACCCGCTTTTCTCACGCTGAGTTTTGCTGACGCTCCAATATTCGCCCTTTCTCGGCGTCTCGGTGATTTCCGTTTTGGGGCAGAGGGGCTGGGAAGGGGTGAGAAATAATTTGTAGTATTGGTAGATTGGAAGGGAAGAGGATGAAGAATATTGGAGAGGATGAAGGGAAGAGAAAAATTTGGGAATTTCAAGATGGGTGGCGTCAATAGATTTTGTTTCAGGGTGAGGAAAGCCTGTTCGCACTGGGCGGTCCAAGAGAATGGTTGGCCTTGGGTGGTTAATAAAGTTAGGGGTTTAGCTATCTTAGCGAACCCTGGGACAAATCGTCGATAAAATGAGCAGAGCCCTATAAAAGATTTGACCTGTTTGGGGTTTTTTGGTCGTTGGAATTGTTTTACACCCGCGAGAATCCTTGGGTGTGCCCGTATTCCTTCGGTACTCACGATGTGTCCCAGGTATTCGACTTGTGACGCCGCGAATTGACACTTTGATAGTTGTAGAGTTAGATTTGCTTCTCTAAGCGCCTTGAGCGTCCGCCTCAACACGTCAACGTGATCGTTGGCGTTAGGGGAAAATAGAATGATGTCGTCCAAATAGGCAATCGCATTTTGGGGGCCTATAGATTGAATTAGAGCCGTGGCTAGTCGCTGGAACACACAAGGCGAGTTTCAGAGACCAAATGGTGTGCGAAGGAACTCGTAATGATGGTTGGGAGTAGAGAAGGCTGTTTTTGCAATACTATCCTGGTCCATCCGCACTTGGTGGAACCCGGAGTTAAGATCCAGGGTGGTGAAGAATTTAGAATTTGAAAGTTTGTCGAGGGTTTCGTCTAAACGTGGGATAGGCCAGATCTGGGGAACGGTTATTTTGTTGAGTTCCCGGTAGTCCAAAACTAATCTGAATTTCGGGGTCCCATCGGAGGATTTTTTGGCAACTAGGAGTGCGGGTGAGTTCCACGGCGAGTCGGACTGACGTATTACGCCTTGCTTGACGTAATCGTCGACAATCGCTTGCATGATTGGTTGTTGGGCTACCGGTATCCTGTAAGGGCGTTTGCAGATGGGAGGGGCATCGCTGGTGTTAATTTGGTGAGTTATGATATGGGTGTCTCCTAATTTTTCTCTGCCAGGATAAGATAATACGTCCTCGTATTCGTTTAGGGTAGTCATGATTTCAGTTCGTAGGGGCTCCGCTACGTGGCATAGTTGGTTTCGGACGTTTTCCTCTAGTTTATTGTTTGCTTGGACGATGTGATGATTTGTTAGGGCGAGGGTGTTCTCCTCAGTGGGATAGAGGTCTGCGATGGTCATGTTTCTATGCAGGGTCACATGCTCGGGCGTGTAGTTTATTATTGAGGTTGTTACTTGCGCATTTTCCGCCTTCGTTAATGTCGCGGCCACGAGCACGTTGTCCAATTTTCGTGGCAGCAGAGCGTATGTGCCGGCGGCGTAAGCGTCTGCTGGCAGTTTGGAGTGCGGGACTCCTCCGCCCTTCATTGCGAGGTGGGTGATGACCATTGAGCTCGGCGGTATTGTCAGAGGGGTGGTGGTGGTTGCTCGATAGGCGTGGGTTGAAGGTTGTTTCGCAACGATGAAGAAAACAGACATGGGTGTATGTTGAAGCTGCGGTGATGTCGGTGTGACGGGATGGAGGTCGCTACGAGGGTTCTGAATGGTTAGGGTGCCTCGAAGCATGTCGATGGTTACTCCCCAGGTTCGGAGAGTGTCACACCCGATGATTCCTATAATGTCCCCGGGGAGGTCACATACGTAACCAACGGCGATTTGGCGAGGATGGTTGTTGATTTGTATGTGGAACGTTTTACTGCCGAGGACGTTGATAGTGTGCCCCGAAATGCCTTTAATTTTAACGTACCGTGGCTCGTATGGGCCAGGTACCAACTCTGGTCGGACGAGAGTGACCTCTGCCCCAGTATCGAGGAGGAGAGGTCCCGTTTTTCCGTTGATTGTCGCGGGGACGATGAGTTCTCCTGCGCCGGAGAGTGGGATTGGTTGCCCGGGGCTGACGGTGGCGTAGGGTACGATTTTTGTCGGGTACGGATAGTCGGATCTGATGTGCGTTTGGTTCCTAGTTTTCGGTAAGTGCTGAGTTGAAGTCCGGGTCCTATAATTTTTTGAAGTTTTTTGTTCGTTTGGCTTCGATTGGGGGGTTAGTAGGGGTGAGGGGCCCCAGCGGAGCCCCTTCTTGCGTTTGGGGACTGGTTAAAATTTCTCGAGTTGCGTTCGTCGTGGCTAGCATTCGGCTGTTCGTGGTTCGTGGGGTGGGACATCCTGTTCCTCGCTTGGTGGAGCTGTTGGTGAGGGGGGAGCGGTTATTTCTGTAACGCCAAGGGCAAAGATTGGCACTGTGGTTAATTTTCTTACAAATTTGGCACGGCAGCCGTTGCTTGAGACCACAGTCCCGAGCTAGATGACCTGGATTGTTGCAGGTTGGGCAGGGTTTGGCTAGAAGGTGGGTCAATCTGGCGTTACTTCCTCGCGGACGTGGTGAGAATCGTTCTGGGGGTGGACTGCGATTTCTGTTCGGAGATCGTGGTGGGTTGGGGGGTGTTCCACTTCTTTCACGATTATTGCGATCAATTAGGGGGGTATCTGATGTAGTTTTTGCCCAGTGAACCGTGGCGGGGGGTACTGAGGGGTTAAGCAGTTGATCAGCGTCCTCTAGCTCCCTGGCATAGATCCGTGCCTGTGAGTAAGACGTCACTCGTTGTCCTGCTACTTTTTCAGCCAGTGAACGTCTTAGCCCCCGGAGGAAGAAGGAAAGAGCCGAAGTGTCGTTGATGGAGGTGAGGATGAAGGGAGGAGAAATAATTTGTAGTATTGGTAGATTTAAATAGGGATAATTTTTAGAAGGAATAATAATTAAGGATAAGGACTTAAATGGTTTTTGTAAAAAAGGAAAAGGGTGAAGTTGCCCATGCACTTGTGTGTATTCGTTACAGCACTCTCGGGGGCTCAATCGAATAGTCAGCCCACACTCTTTGCTGATGTCTCTTGTAACGTTATATTCTCCAGGTCGGATATAGACTGAAATTCGTAGAAAGGAGTCAAATCGCTGTCCAACCTTTTCACATGAATGAACCTAAAAATCCTCATCTTTCCTTATTTAAGCTTTTGGGGGGCCCGCCTGTCAGGGGGCCCGGGGCGGTCCGCCCCCCTCGCCCCTACCTCGGTGCGCTACTGATACTGATACTTCGTTATATTTTATCGCACGGAATAGGTTTTTTCAGTATCTCCTGACAAGACAAGTAAAATTACAATAGGAAAAGTACAATATTCCGTCATTAGGTGGAAAAATGGAACGAAATATACACACACACAAAAATTAATTCGATCCCCTTCAGCCCGCACACACACTACTCCACGAAGGCTTGTTTGTTACAGCGCCAATTAATTTTTAGCTTAGTCCCCTCTCCACTTCTGTAAACTTTATCATCTTTAGGAAAATGTTTTATTCCTTGGATTGCTTCTACACCCTCCCCCTCCCCCACTTGCCGCACATCATTATTTTTCTGATCCCCCTTCACACTCATACTCTCGTGATGTTTCCATTACGCCGTATAGCAAGCTTGATTCCTTCGCAATGCTTCTTAACTAGATTAGAGGCTCATCGAATTAAAACTTTATACGATGAACAGACCTAAATTGGATTTAAACTCGTTAAACCCACCTATCGAGGATGATTTTCGTAACAAAGTTTTCTCTATTTTTTTTTTTCTCCAAAAGATCAGGTCTAAAAATGTGACAGAAGTAACATTTGTGATCTCTAAAAAAAACCCCTATTTTATTGTAGGGATCATCCTTTGCGACAAAACCACAGATATAGTTCTCTGTCCAGAGGTCAAATCCTAAACTTCTGCTCTTCTCGGCACTACAGATGACCCAAATCATCCTTTGCCTCCGAGCTAAGCATAAAAATACTTTTTTTTTTTTTTTTTGTCGGGCAGCTTCATACAACACACGGCAGTTTCACATTACTTTCAAAGAGCGGGGTAAAAAAAAAGTGGCAAAGAAAAAAAAATCTGAAAACAAGACTACCGCAAGCACTTCTCGAAATGAAACTTCCCTACCACCCCCACCCCCCCAACCATTCGTGCCGACTCATCACGTTTAACCCCTTACTTTTTCATCCCCCCCGAGGCAATGCATTTTTTTTCTTTCCACGGTATCTCTTTAACTCCATTCCCACTTCTATTTTTTTTCTTGAAGATTAGATCTTTATTCCCACAATGGGACATTTTTCACACTTTAAAATTAGGATGGCGTGCGGTGGAAAAAAAAAAAAAATGTAAATATTCTCACTTATGCGTGGAACTAGACATTTTGAGGATTTCGCATGGGTAAGTCGTTAAATATAAAAAGCTACATTACGGGTATTCGATTTATTTTATTTTTCCAATGGGAAATAGCCATTTTAAAAAGGTCGACGCATCTTTTTTATGATATTAAAAAAAAATAACTGCGGAAAAAAATCTCTAATCCTTCTTTTAAAAACTCTTTATCCTTTCTAAGCCGATTTTTTTCCGACTCTTTCCATCATCCAACCCGTGTTTTCATCTCTTTTATCCTTATTGCAGGCTCTAGTCTAATATAAAAGGAAAAAGGGAACTGCAGTTTGGTCAATGATCGGGTAGGATCATGCACTTCTGACGTCATGAGGACGAAGTTTGAAATTTATGGTTTGTACTATGTTGACAAGTGTATAAGATGGGAAGAGAGAGAAAACGGAAAGACTTTAAGCTCATTTAAAGCAATGTAACGTTGCTAAAAGGGGAATGAAAGAAAGAGGAAATGAGAATCGTAATTCAGGCGGGAGGATCGTGCGATGAGGGGAGCGGGGTATAGATTTGACCTTTTAATTGGTTTCTACTAATTTTTCCTCTTTCGCACTTAAATGAAATGACTCGGGTTCGAATAGTCAACATTACATTGAACTAGCTAGCAATGTTTTTTAAGCCCACATCCAGACAGTCTCGTCTCGAGTATTAACACTATTCTTCCTCTTTTCCCCTTAATAGGCTGAACCCTAAACATCTTTTGTTACCCTTTCTATGTCCCAATCCTAGGAAAATAGCGAAAAGTTCAAAATAATCTGGTATTTATCCACACCGAACTAACATAAAATGTATTATTTCATTGTATTTTCCTCCACGATGAACCGAGAAGGGCAAACAAAATAAAGATGAGGCCGCGGCGGTGGTGGTAGCGTTGCGGACGTGACCTAGTCTCCCGCACCTTAGAAGATATTGGATTTTGCTGGAGAAGACAGAAAATAAACGAAGGGTAACGCGGGGAAACATCCCCGTCCTATCAAGCCCCTAAACACCCCCTCCTGTTTCAATCACTCCCTCCATAAAGAGCGAGTGAGATCGAATGAGGAGGGGTGTTGGTAGACGGATAGGATTGCGGGAATGTTGGATTATGTCGCGTTCGTGAGGTCTCTGGTTTTATCAGGACGTCGATGCCCCTACCCACCTACTACCCGCCGCCCTATAACACAGCATTCTAATTAGTTTGAATAATGCCCCTTTTGTGAGAACGAGGCAAATATCTCAATGTGTTCCACCCCCCTCTCAATATCAGTACCACCGCTAATACTCTTCCCCAACTCCTCCTTAAAGCCCTTTTCACCCACAGGGCCCCATTTCTGGGAATCCTCTTTCGAACTATGACGACGAACTCATTGAGCCTTATACCACTAGACGCCAAGATACAAACAATGGCTTATAGGAATAATTTAAATTACAGTAATAGCGAGTGTAAACCGGAAGCTGGGGATCCCCATACACGACAGAAAGTAATAAAACCTGGATTAGGTAATTACACGGGATATAATAATTCCACTAACTTTATATCAATCAAAATGTAGTTTTAATGAAGAAGAAAAGGCGTGCCCGCTACATATGCCAACAGCCGTCAGGTGAAGAGTTACTCACTGAACAGACTGTGAGGAAAAGTGGATGGGTCATGTTTCTTCCGGAATTCCTCCCCGTGAGTGCAACACAAAGGGGGGCATTATGGATGATTGCGTCTTTTGAAAGCTCTGCAGGTAGACTCCTTGAGTGTTTTCTGCACGGGAGGCCGAGCTGTCCCGCTAGCCACTCCCTCAGCTACGCTCATGGGAGCTGGGTATGGACACCTCCTTGTTGAGACCTTGGAGGCCATCGTGGTGGGCTCCGCGGATGTCACCGTTCCGCGCATCCCACGCTCATGCAATGCGGAGGGTTCCGCGGTGGTCTGTGTGGCCGGGCTCTTCAACAAACTCGGGGCTCAAGTCGGGAGGACGCGGGGCGGCGCCATGCACTCGCGTGGAAGGACCTGAAAAAGGCAATTCGGTGGACCAAGCGGGCAGCGTGGAGGGCGTTTGTCGAGAAAGGCGTCACGGGAAACCCTTGGGGGACTCCCTACAGGGTCGTCTTGGAGAGGTCTCCAAGCGTCCTCCCGTTTCTGGAAGAGTCGCAGGGAGGAGCAACCGTAGAGGATACGCTGAGAAATGTTATCAGGCGTATCTTCCCGCGAGACGAACCTGGCGAGGGTTCAGCCTCGGACCACGACTTCAGAGCGGAGGCAGCAGTGGTCACGCGCACTGCAGAGAGTGAGCCATTCTCGCAGGAGGAGCTTCGGGGTGCCTTCGGCGGGATGGCATCAGATAAGGCGCCGGGGTTCACCGGGCTGTGCCCTGAGATGCTCAAGCGTCTCCCCGACGCGGATGTTGAGTCATACTTGTCTGTCGTAATACTTCCCTGAAGTCATCTGACCGCGAACCGACGTCTCCCTGTAGTTATAGGCCGATTAGCCTCCTGCCTTGCGAGAGCAAGGTTCTGGAGCGACTCCTCCTTGGCCGCATGGAGCCTTTTATCAGAGACGCCCTCCATCCACAACAGTTTGGGGCAGTGAAGGGTGGCTCAATGGAGGCTCAATGTATGAGGTGGTGGTCCGGCCTGATGTGCAGGGTGCCTTCGACTCCGTCTGGTGGCCGCGGATTACGGCGCTGCGTGATTCTGGTGTCCTAAACGACATATTTCGGGTGATCGCCTCGTACTTCGAGTCAAGACAGGTGCGACTCCGCTATGGCAGCGTGGAGGTACGGGCGCCTGTCTCCAGGAGTTGCGGAACCTTCTCTTTGCTGTCCTTTTGTGGTTGCTGCAGGGAGAGAGTTCCGAGGGGGTAGCGTACGTGGATGACCTTGCGGTCGTCGTCGCGTCGCGCTCCCGGGAGGAGGCAAGCCGAGAGATTGATCGGCTGTTCCGGGGGAGTGGTGTGGGGCGGTCAGACTGGCTCTCGTGGTGTCGAAAACTCAGTTGGTCCTCATTCGGGGCCAACTCTCTCGGGGTAGCCCCCTACCCACCCGCTACCGGGGGTCACGCCTCGTGGGGGCAAGGCAGGGCCGCTATCTTGGGGTCGAGATCAACCCAGGGAGGACAGCTACCCCGCAGCTTGAAGTGGTTGCAGGGAAGCTAGAGAGGACTTTCGCCCTCTACAGGACAGTAGCGGGCAATGTATGGGGCGCGGACTACCACTGCCGTGCCCGTTACTTCAGGGCAGTGTTTATTCCCATCCTGTTGTACGGTGCGACGTGATGGTGGCACCGGCCCACTAAGCCACAGAGGGCGAAGGTCCTCGGCCCGCAGCGACAGGCCTTGGTACGGGTAGCCATGGCGTACCGGACCGTTTGTTCCAACGCGCTCCAGGTGCTGGAGAGGACGCCTTCAGCGGACCTCCTACTTGACGCATGGGTCCACCAGCGCCGCCTCGTCCAGGGGAACCTGGACATGGTGCGGTGGCGTGGTGACTGGGCAGGGTGCCTCGGTCTTCTGGCCGAGGATTGGGGGACCGCTTGGGGCATCCGCCTTCTTGATGACCTCGTCGTCGAGGCTTGGAAGGCGCGTTGGACTAACAGTCCAATGGTTCGGCACTTGTTCGCGACTAGTTGTTCTCAATGCTATAACAGCCGAGTATGTGTCGATCTTTAATTGGTCTGAGCCCGTCAAATTGAAATCCTGAGTAGTGAAACGACACATTTTGATCGCTAAATGACCATTGTGAATGTTAGACAATTACCATTTTGAAGGATCAACGTTCCATTTTGAATGTTCAATTACCCCGGTGGAGGTGATCCCTGTAGAACTACAATCGCAAAGAATCATTTTGACCCATTTTTGAGCGTGAATACAGCCGCAGTTTGGCAATTTTTACGGCGCAAACTGTCTGTCAGTATGGCCATTGCTAGCGGACGTGAATAGTCAACGTGTGATATTTTGCACGAATCCGAAGGAGACGGATCAGTCTTTTTATTCGGATTCCACGGAAAATTAGTTTAGAGTACGAACTACAAAGCGTAAATCATTTATTTAACCATATTGTGGACGCAAATTGTCAGTTTCACTACTTGTATGCTGCGAATCATCAGTTTGCCCTTTCCAATGTTCAAATCGGCAGGTAATTTATTCAAGGAGAGAGTATTAGCCATGGCGATATATTAAGGGCAAGAATCTATGCCATTTCAGTCCGAATAGTTAGTTTTGCCGTTTTTATTGCAGGCAATGCTCCGTTTTGGCCGTTTTCAAGGCAGGAAACATTCTGTTCAGGCATTTTTCGAGCGTGAATCGTCCAGTTTTGCCATTTTTCATAGAGCGTATTACAGTCACATTAAGTCAAAGCCGCAAATGGTCAGTTTGATCATTCTTTGCAGGCGAATGGTCGATTTCACATTTTTCAGGGCAGTAATCATCTCTTAAGGAATTTTCAGGTTGCGAATAGACAGTTAAGCCGTTTTTTTTTGGGACGCGTAATTATGGTCTGTCGAGACAAAGGCACGAGTGGTCAATATTTGACCCCAATTTATGGGGCGCCAACGGTTGATGTAGCCAATGTTCACGGCTGCAATAATTGCCGCATTTACCATTTTTAAGGCACTCCAAGTCCGTGGGGCTATTTGTTTAGAGCGGGATTTCCAGTTTGGCAATTTTTAGGGCGCAAATATAGTCAGTTTCAGCCCTTTGCAGTTTCAGCCGTTTTGCTACTTTGGGGCGCGATTTCTCTCTCGAACTACTAGTTTTAAAAGGGACCATTTTAAAACTAATGCAATGATTCACTTTTCAGTGTCAACTGAAACGAGTTTGTGTGTTGTATTTTTATGGTCCCAGGGAGGGTGATAAATAATTTGGACGTGCTCGTTGAGGCAATTTATTACATCGACCGTCAAGGATTTATTATACTTTTCAGTATCGTCTAGTCTCCAAATCCATCTATGAGTTCATTAAGCTTGTCAAACTATTCAAAGATCTTTTGGAGGGTGTTGTATCATTCACGCGTATATTCCAGTCCCCTTTCCATCTTTGAAAGCTCTTTGATTTTCTTTCCTTATGAATAATTTATTTAATTTGTGTAGCCTCCCCCGCCCCCTACCCGTACAACATCACATCAAACATACAGACTGTACGGTCAAACACTTGTTTTTCTCTCTTATAACAAACCCGAAGGCTATGAAAGGAGAATGTCAACGATGAAAGTGAAACAGCAATAAACAAGCTCTTCTTTCAACTCCTCCCCCCCCCCACCATATAGCAATAACACGCTACTTCCATCGAATACCATACACGCACAGTCTTTTTTCTTTCGTTCCCCCTCCGAATCCCCCAGCCATACCATGTCCCCCTTTGAAGATGAACGCTTCTGATTGTTGAAACAGGAGACTCATCAGACAAGAGTGAGAGAGGAAGAAAATATTTCTTTCTTCTTTCTCTCTATTTTTGCAAACTGTGTATGTGAGGTATATCCATCATTCTGTTTTTGTAGGAAACTCAAGTTTCATCAACAGCTATGCGTATATAAAGGATCGAAGTGAAGAGGGCTCAAAAAAAGTACTTTTGTAGTCTTTGTATGAAACCTTTAATTATCTTTTCAAAGAACGGGTTCGTTACACTTTTTTTATTAACAGGGGGGACAGTTTTTTTGTTTTTTTTTTGCACTCTCAACTCTCTATTGGCACAACTCAGGCTATAGGTTTCAGTTTGCTTTGTCATTGGCAGATACGTTTCCACTAGAGGCTAATTATGTCCCGCGTCCTAGGCAAAGCCGCTGGGGGTTTGAACCCACCAGAGTGGGGAGATACGGAGCAGCCGTGGAAAATAGATCGGGGCCTACCAATCGAGACTATATCGTCGAGTCTGAATTAAGAAGATTTAGAAGAAACAGAAAGTTCATTTTAACTCCTAGCTTCGGGACGAGGGCTATTTTGGCACACTTATGGAAACATAATAGCGTTTCCACTATTGCGTAAAATTCTGAATTGGTACAATTCATTTCCACCCGTCTTCTCCATTAATGGTGCAATTACACTCGAGAGTCTGAACTCTCTGAAAGTAGTGATGCACGAGACCGAGACGAGACCATCATTTCCGGTGCGAGACCGAGACCAAGTTTTCTGGTCTCGGGCCGAGACGAGACCGCTATTTTCGAGACGAGACCGAGACTGGTCTCGGTCTCGGAATTAAAAGAATGAAAAAATAAAAAAAAATGATGGCTCATTAACGAATACAGAACATTTTAACAATGAAATGACCTTGTTTCATGCCGAGACGGCTATTGTGTTATGGGCCTCCGGGATGTGGTGGATCCAAGGGGTGGACATTCCCCCCCCCCCCAACGCACAAAATGACATAAAATAATGGGGAAAAATTTACTTTTTGTAACATTATCGTTGGAAACACGCATTTTTCTACTTCTTTCACGAATTATACATGATGGTTTTCGCACGATCACGGAGGGAAGTGATACTTCCCCAATGAATCTATTACATGGTACCAGGTGTAAGACCTTTTTAAGTAAGTGTTGAAACGTGAATCGCGAAATGAGTGAGTTAATGCGCCCTCCGCCTTTATTCCCCTTCGATGCGACTAATCTTGCGGCCACCTGGGATGAGTGGTTCCAAGTGTTCGATCGCCTCGAAGAAGGACAAAGAAAAGTGTCCCGTGAAAATTGCAATGATGTTAAACCTGATGGGGTTTTCAGCAATCAAGATTTTCAATACATTTCCGGAGGACAGAGACACTTCATTCGACACAGCGGTGGCGTACTTCAAGGACTACTTTCAACCAAAGAAGAATGAAATATACGAGTGGTTTCGTTTCTATAAGTGTGAACAGAAGCAAGGTCAGTCAATAACCCAATTTAAAACAGAGCTTCAGAATCTCAGAGCATCTTGCGGTTTCGTTGACACAATCGACAGCATGGTTCGGGACCGCATTGTCATGGGAATACTTGATGATGGGCTTCGGGAGAGACTACTTGCTGTGAGCGACCTCACGTTGGCCAAAGCGTCCGAAATGTGTTTGGGCCATGAAATCAAACATTCTCAAGCACAGGAAATGAGCCGCCAAACGCAGGACAAGGATGAAGTCGAGGTGAGTCCTGTGCAGACCCAACGAGTTTCGAGTTTCAAACAGAGACGCTCCATGAAATTCAACCCCAAATATCCGTCAAAAGTACCGGATCCTCACTCTGAAGAGTACAGATGTTTCAAGTGTGGCTATACGCATAAAGCCATGCAGTGCCCAGCGTTTGGGAAACGATGCTCCGCCTGTAATGGACTAAATCATTTCGCAGTTGGCTGCCGTCGCCCGACTGGTAAGAATTTTCAATACGTTCAGTCAATCATGAGCGCTCCTGACACAGATCATATTCAACAACGTACTCTTAAGATTCACGAACGAACTAGTGAGGGTGATCAAACTGTAAACTTTTTCATTGATTCTGTCTTTGTTGGGTCGGTCAATACCCGTCCATGGATTGAAGTTTGTTCCATTAATGATAATAAGATTGAATTTAAGCTTGATACAGGAGCCCAGTGTAATATATTGCCTTTTAATTTGTTCTGCTCCGTGTTTGATGAACACAACAGACCTGAATTGCTCCCTTGCTGTGAAAAACTGGTATCTTTTGGAAATTTTATTGTTCACCCTCTTGGGCATATTACGCTTCCCACTACAATTAAGCGAACCGACTTCTCGATAAAATACATGGTAGTAAATACTGCATGCAAACCCATATTAGGACTGGAAAGCATAGTCAAATTGAATCTAATTAAAAGAATAGATTCCATAGGAAATCCAGAACAAAGTGAGAAAACCAAGTTAGAAGTGGAATTTAGAGACGTATTCTCTGGCCTAGGCCTTTTCCCTGGTCGACCCTATACCCTAAGATTAAAGGACGACGCTGTCCCAGTAAATGCGCCGTGTAGGCGGGTTGCCCAACACCTGCGTGAAAAACTGAAACTTTCCCTAGATAATTTGCTCAAGGAAAAAGTAATTGCCCAGGTCACTGAGCCCCTTGAGTGGTGCAATCAACTTGTGATTGTAGAAAAACCAGACAAAACTCTCAGATTGTGCCTCGATCCCCGACCCCTAAACAAATGCCTTGTAAGTGATAACTATCAACTCCCCACACAAGAAGAAATTCTGAATGCTATGTTCGGTGCCACGTGTTTCTCTGTCTTGGATTTGAAAGACTGTTTTTATCAGATCAGTCTCGACGAATCATCCTCAAACCTCTGTGTTTTTTCCACTCCTATTGGACGTTTTAAATTCCGGCGATTGCCGTTTGGAGTAAAAGTTGCATCTGAGGCGTTCCAGCGCCTGTTTTATGAAATTTTTGGTCACATACCGGGGGTGCACATTTACATTGACGACATATGTATACATTGCCACTGACGAAAAGAGTCACGCCGACACTGTCCGGTGTGTTTTGGAGACGGCGCGACAAGCTGGAATAACATTTAATAAAGAAAAATTCCGCTTTAAGACGCCAGAAATTAAAGTTATTGGGCATTTGGTTTCAGACCGTGGCGTAAGAATTGATCCAAACAGACTAGAGTCCATTTTAAAATTACCAGAGCCACAAAGTAAAAAAGAACTTCTAAGTTTCTTAGGAATCGTAAAATTTGTATCGAAGTTCATTCCAAATTTTACACAAGTAACTTCCCGGCTGAGAGAATTAATTAACGAAAATAAACCATGGTCTTGGGGTAAAGATGAATCCAAAGATTTCGAAAATCTGAAACTCCTTTTAACGAAAGCTCCAACATTAACACTGTATAAAAGTGATGAGGAACTAATCATCCAAACAGATGCGTCCAAATTTGGTCTTGGCTCTTTAATCATGCAAGGTGGTAAACCCATTTCGTTTGCGTCCCGCACGTTAACTCCTAATGAACAACGGTTTGCTCAAATAGAGAAAGAGACATTAGCTATATGTTTCGCACTAGAAAAATTTCACTACTTGGCTTACGGGCGGAAAGTAATTATCCAGTCAGACCATAAGCCTCTGGTAACGATACAACATAAAAATCTGGACAAAATTTCTGCTCGGCTCCAACGGCTATTGCTAAAACTGTTGAAATATGACATTGAGATAAAACATGTCCCTGGACGTGAGCTGCTAATAGCAGATGCTTTATCGCGCTCTCCGACGATAAAAAATTCTAAAGACGATCCTGAACTGGCATACATCGTTCATGAGGTAATCGAACGTCTGCCAATGTCACCGGTACGAAAAGAAGAGTTCAAACAGTTGAGCTCCCAGAACCCCACATTTCTCAAATTAAAACATTTCATTACTCATGGGTGGCCTTCATCAATAAAAAAAATTCCTCCGAATCTGAAACAATATTACCCACTAAAAGATCATTTATCCGCATGTGATTCTCTAATTTTTTATCAAGACAGGTTACTAGTTCCTCCTGAAGCTCGTGATAGAATCTTAAAAATAGCCCACGAAGGCCACCTCGGGATAACAAAAACTCAGTTAAAATTAAAGGGCACTCTCTATTGGCCTGGAATGCATAGAGACATCGAGCATCTCATTTCTAGTTGCTCAATTTGCCAAATATTTAGAACCGATAATCCTAAAGAGCCCATGCTCAATCACGATATCCCACTACAGCCATGGAAGAAAATTGGCATGGATATTTTGGAATTTCACCAGACTCCCTATCTCGTTGTGATTGATTATTACTCAAAATGGATTGAAGTCTCAAAATTACGGTCAAAAACATCAGAATGCATTATAAGTGCCCTGAGGCCCATTTTTGCGATCCATGGTTACCCCTGTGAAATAATTTGTGATAACATGCCCTTCAATAGCCATACGTTCAAGACATTCACCCAGAATCATGACATCGAAATCACTACTGTCAGCCCAAATTATCAACAATCAAATGGTCTTGCTGAGTGTGCAGTCGGCATTGTTAAGTTAATGCTAAAAAAAATCCCAGCACTCGTCTGGCCAGTTGTCCGAATTCCTACTAGCTTATAGAAACAGCCCAATTTCTAATCTTGGGTTCTCTCCCGCGCAATTACTTTTCAATCGCCGACTGCGAGACAGACTCCCATCTACTGACGTTCAACGCCAACCGTACCTCATAAACCAACAGGAGCTAAAAAGACGTATCGAATTGAATCACTCTCATCAAAAACAATATTACGACACAAACACGAGATCTTTACCTAAAATTCTCCCTGGGGACAACGTACTCATAAAAAAAAAATAACTGTTGGGAAAAGGGTCGGGTTTCACATAAAATATCTACCCCTCGATCATTTACAGTCGTTGATTCCAGTGGGAAACAATTAAGAAGAAACAGACGGCATTTGACCAAACTAGAATACTCGAGAAAGGAAAATACACAGAGGTCAGAGTCTGAAAACCCCAGACAAAATAACACCGATTCAAATGGCACCGATCATATGCGCTACAACATCAGAAATAGAAATGTAATTAAAAAACCGTCCAGATACACTGACTAAAAATAGAAATGTTCAAAGCACACAAATTATTGGACCCTCCCCAGAAAGAATAAATAAGTCATTATCTAAAAAAATAAAATAAATAAATAAAATAAAAAACACACAAAAAAAACAAAAAAAAAAACAAAAAAAATTGTATAAAATTGAAATTGTATAACTTTCTTATATTTGATAGAATGTACATATATATACATAATAGGAAATAAGTTGTGTAAAGAAGCTGTGATAACTGATCATTTCATTTTGGAGAAAAGAAAAGATGTGATAGTAGTAGTAGAACTGAGGTTCGAGACGGGTTACAAAGAGAAGATTATTGTTGAGAGAGGTAAAAAAAAGAGAATAAGAAAGAATAAGGTACATGGACTGCGGATTAAAAGAATAAATAAAGAACGTTGTCTTAAAGTAAAAGCTGACCATATTACAAGGTACCTCAACAGGGAAGTAGATTTTTACTTGAAAAGATGAGCTAGGTGAAAAAATATTTTTTTTTTTTTTCACTCACTAGTGAAGCAAATTAAGGCAGAATGCCAATAATTTCACATTTTCCCTCGCAAGCGAAGGAAACAGGAAGGCTTTCACTCAATAGTGAAGGAAAGTGAAAAAAAGTTCAGTATTCAATTAGCGTACCCTTGCCTCCGAACACTTGCAGGAAAGACAATTAAACCTGTTGGTCGTGCGAAACATAATATCCACAACTCGTGAGGAAGAAGCTTTCACTCTGCTAGTTGTTTTTAGTTCACTCGGCCCCGCCTCGTGAGCCAAACACAACTCGCAGGTAAATTTCACTTCCCTCACTTGTGTGAATTGTTGTGTATTATTGCACTTGTCTCGCGAAAAATATCGTGCATACCTCAATTCACTTGCTCGTATTCATTTAGCCGACTCGGCTTTGCCTCGCCAGCCAAACAACGTAGTCGCAAGTAAAATGGCACTTGCGTGCGTCTCGTTATATGTAAGATACTATTTTTTTTAAAAACAACTGATTATTTTAGAGCCTAGGGTATAAAACTTTCACTTTATCGCCGTGACCCGAAAAATCAGCCCATGTTTGAATAAAAAAATACTGTACATACCGCGTCAAAAAAGTGATTTTGGGGATTTGGGGATTTGGGGGGGGGCGGGGGCTAAGCCTCGCCCGTCCAATTTTTTCTTTCGGCCTCGAAAAAATCGCTTTCTTGCCTAGGCGTATAATCTATTATTCCTAAGATCATTCTTGAAGAAGTGTTTGAGCGGACGTTCATCGTGCGTAAAGACCTACTTTACACACGCCGTGTGGTAAAGAGTTCACGGTAAAAGAGTTAACTCTTTACCACACGGCGTGTGTTAAAGTAGGTCTTTAACCCATTTCTTACCAAAGTTGCGAAAACGCAACATTATTTCAAGTAATTTAATTTCGATGAAAAAATTGTGCAATGATTAATTTGATGAACCGAAGTGATTCTTCTGACCTTTATCTGCTCCAAAATATTTTTTGTCCGTTTTTTAATTATACATTTTTAATTATGAAAATTTAATGAAAGTAGCCATTTCCCCTCTCACTTGACTTGAGTACCAAATTTATTGATTTGAATGGCTAAATTGCAATTCAAAAATACTTTCTTGGCCTATTCACGACTACAACTAATAGTTCTAAGATGTCCTTGCGAGTTTTAGGTCGACATAAAATTATTTTGTCGTTGTGGGATGTTCAAAAATAATGTTGCGTTTTCGCAACGCTGGGAGTTTACCGGTAACAACCATCTCTCATTTCATTTCAAGTCTGACGTGGTATTATCGATCGAAACCATGCCATAAAACAATAAAACCAGTAAATGGGGGGGGGGGATTGACCTTTAAGACGACACTATTTCTGACTACAGGATAAGAATCTATGCAAAAATGGCGGTAGCCACTGTTGTCCAATGTTCTGTAGTGAGATGGTCAACGAATGGAATGTTACAGAGTCGTCACTATGAGCGGCATGTAAAATTATACAACTTCAATCCTCGATAGTAATGAATTTTCTGAAAACTGAAGATGCCACAACTGAATAGCTGCTTCAATCAACCAAACAATGGACTACGCACGGATTGGGACAGTCTACGAAATTATCTTTACCATAGTCACAGACCGTTTTGACAGTGTCGTACACCCTAATATGCGGTTGGAAATCAGAGAAGGTGTCGTGACAGCAAATCTCGGACGGTGTTCGGATGCACCAAATGCAATATAGCGCTTTTTCCAGAGTGTTAAGGATTTTCGCAAGCAACAATAAAGACCCTTCTTCAACCCATTGCTTGCCTTTCCCTTGTTAATTAGTTCCTCAATACAGTAATTAATAACTAAACTCACTGAATGACATGATTTTGTCCCGTAGAACCGCAAAATGTGTGACCTCATCGTCCAAAATCCAGTCAGTTACCCCCCCCCCCCCTCACCAATACACTACCACAACTTTATGAATCCTCATCAAGGTAGTGGTAAAAATAATATAAATACCCCCCCCCCCCCGGAAAAACTTCAAAACATCCATTTGTTTGGTATTTTAATCACCTGGGTGATTTGCCGGTAAACTCCCAAAGTTGCGAAAACGCAACATTCGGTAACTCAGTAACTAAGCAAGATAAAAATCTCCAAAAAATATGTTCGTGTTCCTTGAATTACTCTTATTACGAGTGTTAAAAATCATGGAGAAATAACAAATATTTATATGCCTGGTAAGAAATGGGTTAAGCACGATGAATGATGGGTGAAGGATGAGTGGAACCGTAAAAATTATAACACAAAAAGGTCAAAGTCGGTTGATTATGTTGGTGAGTTGGTAGAAGAATTGAGGCAGGGAAGCCCGCTTTCATCTTACGCGCTTCTTTTGTTTCTTCTTTTTATTTCTCTGGACTGAAGTTGTGTGGCAAATGGAAGACTTTACGGAACCCTTAAATTAAATAATTATGAACCTAATTGGCTTTAAAAGGCTTTGGAACGATCGAAGGTAAAAAAAAAAGCGTACGATCCTGAGGCGTATAATCGCACTACAAACTCTACCGATGATGGCACTCGACTTCGTCTTGTGTCACAAACATCGTGCCTCGTTCGTTAAAAGCTCCTTCATGCCTAGATATCGTAATAAAAAAATGGGTTAGGGTTCCCGGGGGGTCGGTGAAATACAATGCAACCTATATGGTTGCCCGCGCACTAGGCAGCAAAGATTTCCAGGCTGGGGCAGCCACTAGGACAAGCCCAACTGCACAGCAGCCAACTGGCTGCCACGGCCAGGCTGCTTAGTGCAAGAGAACCCTAATTTTGCGTTGGAAACTTCCCTGGGCCACTATCATCAAACTCGACAAAGGAGGGTCTGATGTATGAGGGGGGGATTGTGCACCTCTGCCTCGTCGTGTCTGGGAAGGGAAGTCTCTTGCTTGAACTAAATGAGTTGGCATGTGCGAGATTTTGAGTTGATCTCGTTGAATTCCCAACTGTTCTACTTTCACGTTCTCAGTGTGACGATTGATTTAAAGGCACGATTCTATTTTGGGGCAATTACAAAGCTCTTTGGTCATTAATCAGAAGTGTATCACTTATCTCCCTTCATGCCACGAGCCACCAAGGAAGGAAAGCAAAGTATAAATTCATCTACCGTCGTCATATGTAATCATTGAGGCGAGAATAGGATCACTCGTCACTAATATCACACATACTTAGAATTCGCGCCTTTAACTTTTCGAGACGAGACCGAGACTTTCGAGACTGAGACCGACTTTTCATGATCGAGACCGAGACCGAGACGAGACCGACTTTTCATGAGCGAGACCAAGACCGAGACCACTCAAGTCTCGTCTCGGTCTCGGTCTCGTGCATCACTATCTGAAAGTGCCAGGTGCTCTCCCGAGAGCTCTCTGGCCCGTTTAGACTGGCGAGTTTTAGCACGTATTCTCGATAGCAAAAAACTCTCAAATGTAAACGCCAGCTTCACATTTAGGTCGGTCGTCCACTGGTACGAATGTCACCTTTCTAGGTTTTGTACTATATGTAGATGCTAGGGAGCGTTTAAATTGGCACCAGACAAACTCGAGAATGTACCAGTTTCCGTTTCTACCTCTGAATTATTGTAGATATCAAAACTAATCAGCCCTTGTCTTATCAGCCAGGCATTTGAGCCGAGTTCCAAGCCGGTGGACCGCCCCCTCACCGAGAGCGGAGGTGCTATTGTACCATGGCCCCTCTCGCCAAGGCTCTCAACCTGATCCGGAATCACCAAGTTAGGGAGGTCCTGGCTCACTCACCAGGCTTGTCAGGCTCCTCTTTTAAAATAGGAAGTATTGTCATTATTAGTACCTATATTAAAGAATAACACCATTACGTTCAACGTATACTGAGACTGGTGAGAAGTTGGTAACGCGAGACTCTGCGCCGGTCCAGTTTGAAGATTTACCCTAGGGGGATTCCACCTTCTTATGTCAATGACATTCATGGGAGCAATATAGGCTTTGGCGTACGTGAGATTTTTCCGACTGTTTATGCCGCAAATAGCATTGATAAGACTATGAACGGGCACAGTTACGCCAGGGCTGTCAGAGCTCATTTATGCTGACTCAAACAAGTTTCGCAAAATTAGTCCTGCAATCAATGAAAATTCCTCCTGAAGTTAGGGTTGCCAAGAATCCCGAAAAATCACATGGGTGGAACTCTCTAAAACCCGTTTAGGCCCGCCGCAAATTGAGGCCACGCGTGGGTCACCCAACCTCAAAAAACAGTTAAAAGACTATTCATTTTCAACTGGTAACAAGCCTTTTTGGGCGATATTTCGGGAATGGGCTCATTACTGGGGGGATGAAGTTGCCCCTGCACTTGTGTACTTCGTTACATAACTGTTTCTTGAGCTTGGGTGACCCACGAGTGGGCTCAATTTGCGGCGGGCCTTGGACTGGATTAAAAAAAAAAAGGCGTTAAAAATGGCCTCGAAGGCCGAAAAACTATTTCCGCCAATAAAAAATTTCGGGAAGAGGACAAAAACAATTCGTATTAGTATATTTACTTAGTGCTTTTTATCAACTTTACCATCAAAATAGCGCTTTTATCAATTTTGGCCACGTGTAACGTTTTTCTCAATTTCATTCGCGGATTAGCGGGGTAACCCCACCCCCACCCTTAGACAAAAATTAGCGTTTTTTCTCAACTTTACCAGTAAAGTAGCATTATCCCTTTGAATTAGTTATGTTTCTTGACTTTCCTCGATTTGGCGTTTCTCTCAATTTTAGCTGCAACTTTAGGGGAGTTTGTGTGAGCAGGGACCAAGGAATTAGCACTTTAAATTAGCGTTTTTCTTAAATGGTTTCCTCATATTAGCCGCAAAATAGCGGGTTTTTCTAAATGTTTGCCACAAATTAACATTTTTTGTTCACCATACAGTATGGATTAGTAATTTTCCTCTTTTTTTTTAGCCGCAAAGCTGGGTTTCCCCCCAAAGCCCTAAATTGATAGTTTTGCCAAATTTTAGCCTCAAATTTGCCTGCGAAAGCCACGAATTGAAGTGTTTTCAATTTTTGACGCTAATTGGAATTTTGATCAATTCCAGCCGTGAATTATAGCGCTTTTTCTTGTTTTTAGCAGCGTGGTAGCGTTTCTAACCCGTGGCTCAGCGAATTTTGTTATTTTGGCCACGACTTGGCGTTTTCCGATATTTCAACTGCAAATTGGCAATTTTTACATTTTTGCCACACTTTGATTAGCACGTTTTAACTTTTAGGCTGAAAATTAACTTTTCTCTTAATTTTAGCCAGGCTAATTGTTGATTTTCTCAATATTAGCAACAAATTAGCAGGTTCTTTTACATTTTAGCCCCGCATTAGCAATTTTGTTTCACTTTTAGCTATGGATTAGCGCTTTTTCTCAGTTCTAGCCGAGAATCAGTGTTTTTTTTGTTGTTTTTTTTGCCATTTTTCTCAATTTTAGCCAGATATAGTTGCCCTTAGAAGGAGAGTATTTATTACAAATACTAACAAACTCCTCGAATTTGTAATTTTCCTCAGTTGTTGCCGCAAATTAGCGATTTTTCTCAATTTTAGCAGCGTAGTAGTGTTTCTTACCTGTGAATTCGCGAATTTTCTCAAGTTTTCCTCAATTTTCGCTTCAAATTAGCCATTGTTTCCATTTTCAGCATAGCCCTTTCCCAAGTTGAGCTGAGAACTATAGTTTTTTCTATTTACGCCAGGCTAATTAGTGAATTTCTCAATATTACCTGCGTTGTTTTACATATTAGTCCCACATAGTACTGTCTTTCAATGTTTGATATGGATTAGCGTTTTTTGTTTAGTTTTAGCCACGAACAAAAACTATACGTATTTGCGTTTTTTTTTTCATTTTTAGCCGGGTCTTGGGGAGTGATTTTCAACAATTTTATCCACGAGTTTGCGCTTTTTCTTGATTTTAGCAGCACAGTAGCGTTTCTATCGCTTGCAATAGCGATTTTCCTCCATTTCAGCCACGAATTGGCGTTTTCCACATTTTCAGCTGCAGATTAGCAATTTTTATGAAAGCGAATTATCAAAATGTTCACAATTTGAGCAAAAAATTAGGGTTTTTCTTCATTTTAACCGCGCTAATTAGTGATTTTTTAAATTTTATCCGCGTTGTTTTTAGATATTAGCCCTGCACAAGTAATTTTTTTTCTACTTTCTGCTATGCATTAGTTCTGTTTTTCAGTTTGAGCCTGAAATCGTTCAGAAGCTACGGATTTGCGTCTTTTCAATTTCAGCCGCGAATTAACGTTTTTCCTAAACTTCATCCGCGCATTAGCGATTTTTTTCAATTGCAGCTGAGAAATAGCGTATTCTGCTAATTTTTCAGCTAATTAGCTGTAATAAAATAATTGAGCTTAGATGACCCTATCTGCGGACATTTTTGGGGAATGCTCCCCTCCTCACCTCACCAGCCTAGTCACAGCTGTGAATTCGAGGGAGTGCGGAGGCTGAAAATAAAGAAATTAATCTTTAAATTAAATACTTATTACTTTACTTGTTTTGAGTTCCGAGAAAAAATTGCTCCCGGGGTGGGATTCGAACCCACGACCTCCTAGTTTCGCGCCAGATGCTCTTACCAACTGAGCTATCCAAGGAGTCCACGCAAAGAGCGAATCCACCCAGGTGAAATCCCCTCTCGGAACTCAAACTGCACCTATCAGGTCAGTGCATGTCATACGTCATTTTTTTCCTAATGTTTCCGGCAATTAATTGAATAATTAAGCTTAGATGACCCTATCTACGGACATTTAGGGGAATACTTTTCAGCTGCAAATTAGGAACTTTTAGGAAAGTGAATTATCAAAATTATCACAATTTGAGCAAAAATTTGTGTTTATCTTCATTTTAGCCGCACTAATTAGTGATTTTTTCAATTTTAGCCGCCTTGTTTTTAGATATTAGCCCTGCACAAGTAAATTTTTTTCTACACTCTGCTATGGATTAGTTCTGTTTTTTCAGTTTGAGCCTCGAATCGTTCAGAAGCTACGGATTTTCCACGAACTAGCGGTTTTCTTCATTTGTATTCGCGAAATAGGACTGATTTTGCTCTAGAGTGCGTTTGTTAGAAGTTATAAGCGAAAAGCAAAAAAAAAAACACCCGAAATTTTATGGTATTTCGCAATTTTCTTGGTGAAGCCATATCCGAATCTAGTCGATTACTGGTTTTTCTGATTCAGCAATCGAAAAAACATAAAGATCCGTCAAAAAAACTAAGCTGCCACTTTTTTCCTTCCCTAAATATCAAATGACTGAACTATAATTACAGTTCACGCCAAATAGTTGTTCAATTTTTTTGTTTTTTCCTCATTTTTCCGGCGTTTTATTTCCCTCATTTGTTCGATAGTTCAATGTTCAGAGATTTTGAGAGCTACTCTGCCGCAGAAACTGTATGGTATGGTGTTGGTAGGTGCGGTGGTATGTTGGGGTCATTCCCCTCACCCACACCTACCGTTGAGCCACCATCTGGATCAGCGCCTATACATGCCGGACGCTGCTGCGGGGCCACGGTTTAAGCCCTAGCTTGGCGGTGGGGGGGGGGATAAGTGTTTAGTGCGGGGGAATGACGCTTTTGTATTGTTGTACAGGTCATTCAATCAGATAGTTGGACTAAATTGACGGTTTTTGAGGGAGTAAAGTTAATTTTTTCTTGATGTTGTGGAGGTTCTTGCTAGTGGTGGGAGGGGGGCAGTTCTCTTTGGGCTGGGTGAAACCTTTGTGAACTTCAAAACGCGGAGGCCGCAGTAGACTTGAATTGTACAAATTTTCCCTACCACCAACACCATTTTAATAGTTAAAATGTCCGTTGAAGAGAGCACGAGGTGTGATTTTGTTGAATCAATCGCTGAATGCGCCACAATCTCCTCTTCAAGACTTAACTGTCGTCCAGGTTACAGTATACCCTATCGGCGAGCACAAACAAGATGAGAAACGAGGACATTTTTCTTCTTCGCGGTCTTATTACATCAGTAGCTATAATTTGCTGATTTAACCCCTAAATTCGCAAAATTTATGCTGTGAAACATCAATTTGAAAGGAAAGATTTTCAAATGTTACACTTTTGGGTGTATTTCGTGATTTCTCGACACAATGAATCTAAAACCGAGACGGATTGTAATAATACGTTCAACTTATTGTTAGTTTTATTACAATAATATTAGCAGGCTAGTCGGTATCGGGAGTTTAATGACCAGATGCTTATTCGGACTGAAAGTTTTTTTGACACCTGAGAAGTTTCCTGAGCAAAACGTGATATTTTATTGAGCTACAGAAGCAAAGGTTTTGCGGGGAATTGGGCATATCCTTTGGCAAATAGTGTGTTACTGGTGAACACCAGCCCTTTCACTATGAAAAGCCGGCAGCTTCCGAGACTATGCTACCCCACCCCCTCCCACGCTCTTTTATTACTCTACTGCGCCTAAAAAATGTTAATAGAATAACGATTCAGTCAATACAAAGAATGAAGAAGTGCACCGTCCAGCCGAAATAAACATCAAACTTTAAAAAGTAACTGTCCGAGACAAATAGGTGGTCCTAAAAACTCTTGAGATCCCTTTTGTAGCAAATCCCTTACACCCACACTCGCTCACTCAATCTCTCTCTTTCTCACACTATCCCCGAACCACCCAAAGCCATACAAATTCAAACACCCGTTTTGTGGTTTGCACGTCGTCGTCCTCCTTCTCAATGCCGAGCTTTTGAAGAGACTTGATGTTTACTCAAGCGTTAGAGCCGCACTTAACGGCTACCGGCCACCAGAAACCCAAAGGACGATGAGAATGTAAAAGCGGGGCGGTCTTGTCTCACCGTAACGAGCCATTCCAAAGCTATTCTCGTCCCGTTTGCACTTTGAATGATTGAATTTACCGTTTGAAACGATTTTATTTATTTATTTATTTTTCTGTCTCGTCTGTTTCGTCTGTTTTTTTTTTTTTTTTTCGTTTGTGTGTTGTTGTTGGGCCCCGTACCGCTTTGAGGTAAATTCAAACAACATTGCGTGGTAATCTAACCGAATTTCAAACCCTCGGACCCTCGTTAAAGCCTTTACACGTAATTAATGATCATCCGACGTCGGTATCTATACGTTGTTTCATTAAAATTATGTTTTTGAGGAATCGAAGGGGCCCAATTTCAAACTCGTTCGCACAAGTGGTCCATTTAATGAAATGGGACACCCACCTGTATCTGGAAGAACGGCAGATATGGCAGCAACGGCGAGCGTTATCAGGCAAACTGAGGTCATTTTATGAATTGGCGCTCGCATTGTACGATTTTGTTGTTGTTTTTTTCTTCAGTAGGATACAATTTTTTTTTTTTTTTATTTAATTTTCTTTTTCAATGATTTTAAAGAGCCGATCTTAATCCGTCCGGCAACGGCTCACGCGACTACTTAACGAGTACCACCTTAAACCTGCTTCACCACCGGTAGTGACCCGCGCGAATGACAGACTAAAACGGCTCAAATCATTTCACATCCCTCTTTTTGAGCCTGTTCGAAGGAGAGTTCCGTGATCAGTACTGGAAGGTAGCGCAGGCGTGACGTGATGATGTTGAATGAGGAGGTAGAAAGGGTATTGTAAGGAGGGTGTGTTGGTGGAGTGTTCGACTGTTGTGTGTGGGGGGGGGCGAGGTGGTAGGTATAAGGGGTAGAAAAGAGCGCTCCCGCCTCCCATCAGCGTCATCCAACAACCCTTTGGAGCAAAAGTGGCCTCGCTGTTTCACTCTCTCGTGTGCCCTGCAACCCCTTTCCCTATACCAATTTCAACCCTTAGTACACCTATAGCGTTTCTTTCGATACCAATGAACCCTTCCACTGTTATTTCCTCCCTTCTCTTCCCACACGTGATCACGCTTTTCTTAAACCACCAAAAAGGTCATATATGTACTGTAGTTTTTCCCCCACAGGGTGTGCGATCGGAAAATAAATTGAGAGAAGGCTTTTTCTTTCGCACACAAATGGTGAAAAAATTCGCTCCAACTGTTCTGAAATTCCTATACATATATGTATACTGTCTGCGCTATTATTCTGGCGAAAATAAAATCTATTCAGAGTCGCATGCCGTCTGAATTGCAAAAGACAGCTTAAAATGACCTCAGACCTCACGTGAAGCTATGAGCTCATCTTTCTCACTTTCCAAAGCCAAATATGCGTCCTTTAATTTCTTGAATTCTCTGTTTCTCAAGAAACACAGTTTCAACCGCCAGAACGAGTTTATTTCTCCTCAGTGACTTCCAACCCCTCTAACATTGATTAAATGAACTTTAAGCCCGAATGCAATTTACAAAAGTAGGTCTTTCATCCATTTCCCCGGCTTTCCAGTATGACTAACCACTAAAGAGGCTTCCCTCGTTGAGAGAAACTTGTCTCTTCGCACAACCACTCTTTAGCCGAGTTGCAACCACTAAGAAAATGACGGTTCTTATTAAGGTACAATGGTGTTAGGGGTGGGAAGGGAGATGGTAAAACCACAAAACCATGAGATTTCGAAAATTTAAACATTAAACTTGAAAATCTGTTTACGAGTTTGCAAAACTAGGCACATTTTCAAGTTTTCATGTTGATAGTAGGGTCAATGCGCTCACAGCCCTTCTATTCCGACCTTCCCATATTTAATTTAATGGTTCAAGCATTTGACCCTAAGGAAGATGACTGAGCGGGGAAGGGGTGGAAGTCTCACGAGAAAGTTTAAGCGACGCTCTCACCTGTGGGACAATCATAAGCTCCAACGGCAATCTAAACTCAAGTTTCAGCAACTTAGCTTAAAAGCCAGGAAGGTTAGAAGGGAGAAACGAAGTGAGACTGTTTTCCCCTCTGCTGATGACCGCACACATAGCTTTCACTTTCCTTAACACTTCTTCTCTCCATCAACTTTAAAGTTACCAACAAGCCGAGCTGGGTGGATGGAGAGGGGGGGGGAGCTAGGGACAAATGCCAGCGTGATTCCTTTTTGCGGTTGTATAATACTTTGAATCGCTTCAAAACTTCCACAATAAGCCCGCACGCAGCACCTTTTCTTTATAACCCTGTTCAATATCGCAAATCACGTTTGTGCCGCCGATATTAAAAAGTTTAGAAAACAGAAATTGTATTCGACCACCTCATATTTACCCCCTCCCCATCCCATCCACACAGTGCGGTCTAACTACCCCATATTGTTACCAGACTGGTGCACCTCCACTTCCCCGCGCACGGCACACCTTTCAATAGGGACTCAATTGGAATTCAAACTGCAACACTCACCTCACTTGCCGTGATGGCGGCGCGGTGTGTTGGTGAGGTGAGGGCGTATGAGTACTGGGAAACGTGGTGAGTGTTAGTCACTGAGAGTGGGAGGGGGGGTGGAGAAGAAAAGGCTTTTACCTCGAACAGCCTCATCACACCCCTACCCCTCGCCTACTCATAACCTGCTCTCGACCCCGCCAATTTACATTCGAGCGGTATAATTGCTTTTAAGAGCACTAAAACACACTTTTCAGCAAAAGAAAAGGAGCTTTTGTAAGAGCATTTCAATTTCTGTTCGGGACGTAGAGCCAATTATTCTTTCCCCTCCCTACCTACCCTTACCAATCCCTTCTGCGGGAGGGGAAAATTATGTATTTTCCATTCACGAAATCCATTCTTAGGCCAGAAAATTACATCCGCTTTGGTATTTTTTACGCAATTTACTCGAGTTGTTACAAAACTGCGAAGGATCGAGTGAAGGTATACATCAACCTGCACGACAGTCAAATCTTGAAGGGGTGATTTTAATCGCATTCAGTGATTGCTTCATACGCTTTCCTAGACCATACTTTTTCTTCGAATATTTTTGTCTCATTACCGTGGGTATTGACGCTAAAATCCACGTCTATATCACTATCGTCTGCACATTGTGTGAGGGGGTGGGGTACATTTGAAGCGTGTTGGGATACATGTCCCTGTGCATTAACCTACGAGGATCCCGACAACAACGGGGGGAAAATGCGTTTTTTGGGGGTTCAATTTTTCTTTTTATTTGTAAACAAACATTTTCCGGGGCTAGTCCGTTACTTGCGTTGACTATAAATGAGGTATTAACAAAAATTTCGTCTCCGCAAACCATCCCACCCATACGCTGCATTGACGACTGTTCGTAAAGGACGGTGGCAATAGGCCAGAGCAGTGGACTGTATTTTAAGAGGCACAGGGGTCGATTTAAATGAAAAAAAAGGGAAATCGGTATACACCTGATTGAGACAAAGCCACTCCGCGGATGCACAAAAGGGATGCGAAACGGGTCGACAAAGGTCGAAAATAGCCCTAATCCGCGAGTAGAAAAAACAAACAAAATTTAGCTGCGAGTCGACACGTGTACGTAACTTTGCGGGTTGACGTATAGAAGGGTGTGAAAATCAAAAGGAGAGGGTGTTACGACTTGTAAAAACCAATAACCTCGACATTGGTGACCCCTACGTGATCTGACAGCCTGCCGCCGCGAGATGACGTCCACACGAGACGAGCGAGGAAACGGCGACGACTCAGTCGCACTCGAGAACGCCCAGGAAGCTGTGGTTATTTCCCCGCAAATTCGGCTACCGAATTTCTGGGAAGAAGACCCAACCCTGTGGTTTCTCCAAATTGAGGCCACCTTCACCGCCCACCGCATCACTTCCGAAGGCCACAAATTCAACCTGGTTGTGAGCCAACTGCCGTACAAAATAATGGCACAAGTAGCGGATCTTTCCAAGGCTTCTGGAATTACTCCCTATACCACACTGAAGGACCGACTCACCAAGGCGTTCAGTGAGAGCCAAGAGAGAAGAGTACTTCGCTTACTGGAAGAAACACAACTCGGCGACGCCAAACCATCGCAACTACTCCGGCACATGCAGATTGTTTCGAACGGAGCACTCTCGGACGATGTCATGAAGACTGTATGGTTGAGAGCACTAACCGCTCGAGTCAAAAATGTACTCGCGGTGCTCGAGCAGCCGCTCGACAAGCTCGCACAAGCAGTCGACCGAATCATGGAAGTGGAAAGTACCTCTCTCTCTCTCCGCGGAACTCCTTAAGATGTGGCCAGTACCTAGACCTTTTTGCAGGCCTTTACCTGGCCTGTACCCCATCTTTGGCCCGGATACCGCAACAGAGTTGGTCCCATCGCTCAGCTCAACCCGTTAGCCACGGCTGCTGGCCAGCCAGCCGCGCCCGAGAGAGACCACGCGGAGGTGGGTCTTTTGAGCTGAGGATGCTGGCTTCCGCCATTGACCGAAACCGGACAGGGAAGAGAACCCTGCCCGGGTTGCCCGAGTAGGGAACCCTACTCAAGCATGGCCGGTCCCAGCCCTCTTCGCTCCAGCTAGGAGCGGGAGAAGGTCTCGGACAAGAGCCGAGTCTTCCGGTGGGCCTCCAATCCCCCATGTCGCCCGCCGCAGATCCCCGTGGAGGCTGCAGCGACGAAGCACATGGTCGGCGGTCTCCTCCTCGACACCACAAGGGCATGTTGGTGAGTCCCGCCGCCGGAAGAACCACAACTTGGCGTAGTGGACAGTACCTATTCAACAGGGAATTCTTCAGTCGCCGCTGTCGTCAGCGCACAACTCAGCCCACTGAAACTGGTCATCGCCGAGCTACAAAAACTCCGCACCTCCTTCGAAAGACGCGGCCGATCCAATTCACGAAACAGGGGTAGTAAACGCCCTAGGCAACGGAGTAAATCTCGATCATCAACCCTCTGTTTCTACCATCGAAAATTCGCGGCGAATGCTCGGAAATGTGCCCAGCCCTGCAGTTGGTTCCAAGGCACAAACAACGCCAAGTCATCGGAAAACTAGCCCCGGCGGTGGCAAAAACGGACTCCACCGCCAACAACGTCCAATCTCCCCGTCTCTACGTCTACGACCTCCAGACCAAGGAGAAATTCCTAATTGACACCGGCCCGGCCATCTCCGTTCTTCCTAAAAATCGAGCGAGTCGCATGAATCAAAATTACAAACTGTACGCAGCGAACGGTTCTCCTATTGCAACTTATGGCAATCAACACCGAACTCTCGACCTGGGACTTCGCAGACCTTTCAAATGGACATTTGTGGTAGCCGATGTTTCAAGCGCCATACTCGGCGCGGATTTTTTAAAACACCACAACTTAGCCGTAGACCTAACCAGGAAGCGACTAATCGACCAAATCACACAAATGCAGATCCACGGGATTACGACGAGAAAAGCCTCACCACAACTTTCAACAATGCCAATTGGAGCACCATACGGCCACTTTCTTCAAAAGTTTGCAAACCTGCAGAAGGAGACATCAAACATTATATCGAAACGACTGGCCCACCCGTCTCAGCGAAAGCCCGACGCCTTCCACCCGAGAAGTACCGCGCTGCTAAAGAGGAATTCCGGCGCATGATGGAGGAAGGAATCTGTCGCCCATCACGCAGTCCGTGGTCAAGCCCACTTGACGTCGTGCTAAAAAAGGATGGCTCAATACGTCCTTGTGGCGATTACCGTCGTCTAAACGCAATCACGCAGCCAGACCGCTACAGCGTTCCGAATCTTCACGATTTTACCAATCACCTTTACGGCGACACTGGACATCAACAGAGCGTACCATCACATCCCCGTCACGGAGAACGACATATCCAAGACCACCATCATCACACCGTTCGGTCTCTTTGAGTTCCCCAGGATGACATTTGGTCTCCGCAATGCAGCGCAAACTTTCCAGCGCTTTATGGACCACATCTTTCGGGATTCACCCTTCGTCTTCACCTACATTGATGACGTTCTGGTCGCATCAAAAAATCCTAGGGAACACGAAGAGCACCTTCACCAAGTCTTCTCCGTACTCCACAAACACGGTCTCACGCTCAACCTGAAGAAAAGTGTTCTGGGCCAGCCAACCGTCAAATTCCTTGGATATCAAGTGAACGCCAAAGGTATTCAACCGCTGGAAGAAAAAGTTCGAGCGATTCTCGAAATGCCACAACCTAAAGCTATCAAGGATCTCCGTCGCTTCCTAGGAATGGTAAACTTCTACCGCAAAAACATTCCGCACGCCGCCGAAATACAAAAACCTCTCAACGAGTTGCTACTCGGCGCCAAGAAAAATGATCGCACACCGATTCCATGGTCTCCAACGACAGTGCAAGCCTGGGAACAAACTAAGCACACTCTTGTAAACGCAACTAAGCTTAATCACCCAGCGGACCATCTTTCTCTCTACCTGCAGTGCGACGCGAGCTCCTCAGCTCTGGGAGCTGTCCTCCAACAGAAAAACGGCAGCGAATTTCAGCCACTCGGATTTTTCTCACGTGCACTCAGTAAAGCACAAACCGTCTACAGCACTTACGACAGGGAACTGCTCGTCGTCTACGAAGCAGTGAGGTACTTTCAACCTCTGCTCGAAGGTCGAAATTTTACGATTCTAACGGATCACAAACCCCTGATGCACGCCATGCAACAAAGTGCGACAAATAAATGCCCCAGACGGACGAGACAGCTAAATTACATCTCTCAATTCACCACCGATATCAGGTACAGCCCCGGCGAAACCAACACCGTGGCTGACACCTTATCTCGAGTCGAAGAAATTCAAATACCAAACAATTTCGAGAAACTTGCCGCTGCTCAGAAGGAAGATCCCACACTCAAACAACTCGAGGAAAGAGGGAATCTCAAACTCACCCGAATTACAGTTCCAGGGACTACTATCGCACTAACATGTGAAACTTCAACAGGAATCCCCCGACCATATCTCCCACCTCATTTCCGACGGCCTGCGTTCGACGAACTCCACAATTTAAGCCACCCTGTCATACGGGCAACACGCCTACCCGTCACTCAACGATTCTCTTGGCCGGAAATTCAAAAAGATGTCGGAAACTGGGCAAAGACTTGCATTCCCTGCCAACAAAGCAAGGTCAACAAGCACACCGTCACTCCTTTCGGAACTTTTCAACCCCCAACATAACTCGAACACGTCCACCTCGACCTGATCGGACCCTTGCCACCGTCAGAAGGAAAAATGTATTGTTTAACAATGATCGACCGCTTCAGCCATTGGCCCGAAGCGATTCCACTTTCCAACATCGAAGCGACCACCGTCGCACACGCATTTGTCGCACACTGGATATCTCGATTTGGCGTACCATTAAGGATAACGACGGACCAGGGAAGACAATTTGAATCACACCTCTTCTCGGAATTAACGAAACTTTTCGGAATACAACGCATCCATACGACACTTTACCACCCACAAGCCAACGGTACAATAGAACGATGGCACCGGACACTGAAAACAGCGCTGACTGCTCGCCTCAATACCAAAAACCAGTGGACAAAAATGTTGCCTACCGTCTTGCTTGGACTCCGCTCAGCAGTCAGACAAGACGAAGCAAAGAGCACCGCAGAACTTCTCTACGGACAACCCTTGCGACTTCCCGGCGAATACTTCATGCCTTCAAAAAATGCCACACCACCGGACGGCCAAACAAGAAATGGCACAAACTCGCGAAAGTCAACAACGCTCATTTGTGAGTAAAGAACTACACAACAGTTCACACGTCTTCAGAAGGCACTTCGCCCTACCTATACGGGACCGCATGAAGTACTCGAACGGGACGAGAAAACGATAAAAATCTCCTTACCCAATCGCAGTGTACGAGTATCACTGGACAGAGTCAAGCCAGCATTTCTTCTGCCAAACAACAACGAGACGTCGGCCGACACGACCCTCACACGGTCACCTGTCAAAGAGGGCAGTGTAACAAAAAACGAGACTCCGACTTCAGAGGATCATCTCACACCAACTCAGAAAACGCCACCCTCAACTCCACGCCAAACTCCAACATCGAGTCATTATGGCACACCGACATCCTCATCGTCTTCATCAACAAATACGTCACAAGGAACTCCAAGTCCAAAGGCAACACCAACCGCGACACGTAGTGGTCGAATTATCAAACCACCCGAACGATTCACATTTTCAGAGACCCCTACAAGGCCTCCGCCTTAACGATCCACGTGTTCCTAACGCGCTATGTAAATACCACATTTTTTTTTTTTTTTTTTTTTTTTGTGCAATGTTCACAACTCAAACACAATATGTAACGCTGTATAAAAGCCATATTAATATTTTTTTTGTATAAGAAAAAATCTTGGGGGTAGATGTGTTACGACTTGTAAAAACCAATAACCTCGACAGGGGGGTTAAGGATGCCCCTATATGGCGCCACCTTACGGATGGGGGATAAAAATGAGGGAAATACAAAAAATATGAAGTAAATAATGTAAAACTAACTTGAGCGAACGTCCGCCCCCCCCCCCTACCTTGAAGCGTATTGGTTCAACTAAACTAGGGCGTGCCCCTCTCCTACCGGCAGCGGGAATCACCTTGTTCGAGGGACGTGTGAAGTCCTTGAGGATGCATCTTCAGTCTTGCCAAGAGGCGATGCGTATCTTGACGATCCTCACGTGTCCATCCTTTTTAGCTAGAATCTCGATTACCCTACCCAAAGGTCACGATAAGGGCGGTACGTTGTCCTCCTTGAGGAGCGCGAGGGCACCGATCTCTAGCGGTGAAGTAATTTTCGACCATTTTAGGCGGGTTCGAGGTTGAGACAAGTACTCTTTAAAAATAGTAACGCGCGGGGATAAGAGCTTTTATTCATCAATTTAGTACCAAACAGAGTTTGTTGAGGAAACGTCAATTACTGTAAACAGCAGTATGTACCTAAATCAAAGCAAATTCTCTGCGAAGAATTCCTCTAACGAGTAAAAAGTGTGCTTCAGGAGTATCTCTTTGAGGTTTCTTTTGAAAAGACGAGACGAAGACTCATCCCTTAGGCGCCGTGGCAGGCGTTTGAACACTTTGATCCTCTGATACCAGAAAGATCTAGCAAAGAACGCGCTGGACGGGCTCGGCAAATGAAGAAGCGAGGCATTTCGAGTTGGAATCCCATGTACCTCACTGTTTGTCACGTAGAGGTGTCTATTTTTCTGGATGAACACGCACACGTGAAGGATCAACAGACCAGCCGGGAATTGACGAATACCTCCCGGCACCTACTTCTCCATCCGATTCCAGCTATAGTCCTCACTGCCCTCTTTTGAAGAATGAAAATTCTATCCGAAGCCGAAGAGAAACCCCAAAACATTATGCCGTATGACACAAGGCTCTCGAATTTAGCGGTGTATACCATTTTGAGCACGTCTTTACTGAGGAGCATACTCATCCTACGTAATAGGAAACATTCCTGTGCCAGCCTCTTGGATAGGCTGTCGATGTGATCGTTCCACTTCAAGTCCGACGAAATTACCACACCAAGGAATCTGGTGCTACTGACCACCGGTACTCCTAATGCCAAGCGAGGGTCAGACGATTTAAAGCAGATGGCAGCAGATTTTGATAGGTTTACTTGTAGTTTATTATTTTGAGACCACTCATTTATGACAGCGTTACTCAACGCTAAATCTGATGACACTGAAAGGAGGTCTTTATCAATGTGGCACGTTGTCAAATCATCAGCATAAAGAGTAGCGGTCGAGAGACGTTCAGCGAGATCATTGATGTAAATGATAAAGAAAAGTGGGCCGAGCTTGGAGCCCTGTGGCACTCCATTATTGTTAGAGAGAATCGAGGACATCACGTTGCGGCAATTATTCGATGACACTAAGCAAACACGCTGTTCTCTGTCGGAGAGATAGGACCTCAGCAGACTTCTAGCTGGACCATTTATTCCCAGAGCCTCAAGCTTCTCCAGCAGCAAATCGCGCTGAACGCAGTCGAAAGCTTTGCTGAAGTCATAGAAAACGGCAGCCACGGTTAAACCCTTATTCAGGGCCATGAAAACTTTGGATAACACGCTATTTATAGCATCCATAGTGGAGAGTTTCGACCTGAACCCGAACTGGGCTGGACTTATTAGGGAATGTGATGAACGGTCGTTTATAATGCTTTCGAATACTTTGGAGAGCTCCGGCTGAAGTGATATGGGCCTGTAATTATTGAGTTCCTTGTGAGACCCCTTTTTAAAAACAGGCACCACTTTCGACGTCTTCAATTCCTTTGGATAGTATCCTTGAGCTATGCACTTGTTGAATGCTTCCGATAGTGGGCCAGCAATAAATTCAGCTGAAGAAAGCAGAACCCTCCCAGTGACACCGTCTATCCCAGAGGTGTTTTTGCGCGCGACGCGCTGAATGTGTAGCAGTAGTTCACACTTACCAGTGGGCATGTAGAAAAAGGACGATTTTGGCCGCATTTGCGTACTTATCTCAGAACGTGGAGCGATCAGAGCAGGTGGAAAACTTCTCACAATGCTCTCCACCCCATCTACAAAGAATCGATTAAAAGAGTCGGCCACTGCATGAGGCTCTTTTAATGTCCGCCCATTAACATCAATTTCATATTTAAGGTTTACCGACATGTCCCTTCTGCAACTATTAACAAGTTTCCAGGCCGTGCTATGGACATTGGACGACTCAGCCAGCATTTTACTGGAGTGATTCTTTTTCAGGTTGCAAGCCTCCCTCACCAGTCGTTTGCGAGCCTCGCGATACATTTTCCAGTCCCTAGGCAGCCTAGATTTCCGAGCCTGTCTCAACAGACAATAAACTGAAGTTCTCGTTTCTCAAATTGACCCGCGAATTGGTGAACTCTTTAGCTGCGAATGACCGCTTTTCGTACACCTTAGCCGCGAATTTACGCCTTTTCTCCATTCAAACTGAGATTTAGCGGTATTTGTCAAAAATATCCGTGAATTCTCGTATTTTATAAAGTTCAGCCGCGAGTTAGCGATGTTTTCCTCTTTCATCGCATGTGAATTAGTGCTTTTTCTCATGTTCATTCACGAAGTTACCTTGGGAAACCATGACTTCTTTTTTTTTTTCAATAATGCTGAGCCTGCTGAGCGATTCATTGCTGCTTATTCTCAATTTTATAGCCACAATTAGCGCCTTTTCTCAATTATGGCCGTGAATTGACATTTTTCCGAAATTTTTAGCAGTGAATTAGTGAGTTTTTCACTTTTGGCTACTAATTAGCATTTATCTACTATTTTAGCCGCGAATATTAGCGCATTTTCCAAACTTTTTGCTTTGTACCTTTGCTATGCCTTTAGAATAATACATTTGAGGGGTTTCTCAATTGAATTGAGGTTTTCATGTTTTTCGGTAGGTATTTCAGCAGTGACGTTGCCTTCAGATACTCCGTTGCAGTGCTGAGTTGATGTAATTTCTTATAAAAAGAGTCGAACGACCACTTATTCTCAATATTAGCAACGAATCAACGCTTTAAAACCTAAAAATCCCAATTTTTTAATCATCGTCGGTGATCGCGATCATTCAGCAAGCCACATTATGCGGCCGAAATGGAGAAAAAGCGCTAATGACGAATCTTTTTAGATTCTTACGAGAAATCAAGCTACCTTGCTGTTCCTTGATACAGACTGCGACTAAAATTGGCGCGAAAGAGGCTCATTCACTTTTAGAATTCAGAAAAGGGGCTCGTTGGCGACTAACATGGAAACAAAATCGCCAATTCATTGGACAAGAGCACTAATTCACAGGCTCAAATGAGGAAAAACACTAAAATGCAGCTAAAGTTGAGAAGTAAGTAGTTAAATTCATGGCTACAAGTATAAAAATCCCTAATTCCCTGCTAAAATTGAGAAACCACTGATTCATGGATTAAAATCAGGAAAAATTGTTAACATGCGACTTCTGGAGGCAACCTCGCGGCTGGAATAGTTGAGATAAGCTAGTCTCCAGTTTCTCTAAAATTCAGGTGGCTAAAATTAAGAAAGCACGATAATTGGCTGTTCTACTGGGGCAAAAACGCGGTTATAAGAGCTGTAAGAAAACTCTAATATTCCTCGCTAAAATTGCGAAAAAGTGATCATTCTGGCCTAAAATTGAGAAAAATTCTCCACATTTCGATTCAAATGTGGCCCTTTCACCGTTGAAGCTGAGAAAAAGCGGGGATGTGGTGTTCTGGAGGGGAAGGGGGGGGGGCAAAAAAAAGCACCGGCTGGTTCACGCCCAATAGCGTAAAAAAGCCACTAAATGGCGGCTGAAATTGAGATAAAACGCCAATTCGATTCAAATTTAGAAAAATAGCTAATTGGCAGCCAAAATTTATGTAAAGGACTAATTCGCGGATCAAATGGAAATAAAGCGTTGATTTGCGATTAAAATATTTTTTAAAAAGTGCTAATTTGCGGCTAGTTTTTAGAAAAAGCTTGGGTTCGCGGATATTTGTTAGGAAAAACCGCTAGTAACAGCTACTGGATGCAGATGCAACACTCACCAATTCGCGTTTCTTTTGTCTTTTTACGCCAAAAATACACATCTAATCCACGAATTAGCACAATTTCTCAATTGAAGCTGTGAATTAAGGTTTTTTCTCAATTTTTTCTGTGAATTAACGATACACATTTTTCTATTTTAGTCACGAATTATCTTTTTTTCTGTTTCAGGCGCCGATTAGCACTCACTCCTGCAGTTTTAGCCGCTAAATAACGTTTGTCTCAATTTCAGCCGCGAATTAGTGTTTTGTCTCAATTTTATCCGCGAAATAGCTTCTTTTTTTTCAATTTGTGCCATGAATTGGCGCTTTTTCCCAATTTTAGTCACGAAGTTGCCTTCAAAAGACACGAATTGGCGTTTTTCTCAATTTTAGCCCAGATTTAGTGATTTTTTTCTCATTTTTAGCCGTAGGGGCGCCGGGTCGTAAGGGGCCCATGATGAAAAGGCGAGTGAAAAAAAGGAATCCCTAGGAAGCTCATTTGATATGAATATTTCACAAGGATAAAAATCGAAATAAATTATCGAAAAATCGATAATGAGCGCTGGCATTGTCTTTGGGCTTCCTGGAGACAATTTCGCAGCAAGCATAGAGAAAATATATTAATCTCCGTTGTCTGGAGGCCCTTAGGCGGCTAAAACTGAGAAAGCGCCTTACTGTGCTGTTCTAGTGGCAAGTACGCGGCCAAAATTGTTAAAAAGTGCTGATTCGATGTTTCTAGATGTAAATTCCAGAACCAAAATTGAGAACGACGCTAATTCGTGGCTAAAATGGATATAAGAATGGCTAATTCACTGCTGAAATGAAGAAAAATCATTGATTAACGGAAAGAATTGAAAAAAAGCGCTAAATCACGGCTACAATTTAAGGAAATAGCCAATTCACGTCACGTGATAAAACGATACTTCGCGGCTAAAATTTAGGAAAATATTGCTAAAATCGCGGATAGAGTTAAGAAGTAGTAATTCGCGGCTAAAATTATGAAAACGCCAATTCGTGGCTGAAATGGAGAAAAATCGATAATTGTCAAAAAAATTCAGACAAAGCGCTAAAGTGTAGAAAAAAATGCCAATTGGCCGATAAAATTTTTTAAAACCCCAATTCACTTCTTCGTGAGCTCAAGTGAAATAACCGCTAATTCACGGCTAAAAGTGAAAAAACTCTCTAATCATAGCCGCTGAAATTAAGAAAATGCGCTAATTCACTGATAAGATTGGTAAAAAGTGCTCAATACAGCGGCTAAAATCAGTGAAAACATGAATCCACGACAAAAATTGAGAAAAGTCGCTAATTCGCGGCTAAAATGGAGAAAAATCGCTAATTCACCATGACAGTTGAGAAGAAGCACTGAAGTGTGGAAAAAAAACGCTAAATTGCTGTTAAAATGGATAAAACTCCAAATTTGTGGCTTTTCATGGCAACTTCGTGGCTGAAAATTTAAAAAATCGCTAATCCGCGGCAAAATGAGGAAAAAGCGCAATTAGCGGATAAAATTCAGGCAATGCGCTGATTGCAGTGAACATTGAGACAATTGTAATTCAAAGTATAAATGAAGAAAAATCGGCTAAAATAAAGGATAATTTGCGGCTAAAATAATGAAAATTTATTGATGAGAGGGATTAATTTGGGGGGGGGGCGGGGCACCTGCTAAAAGACTCGCCCGGGGGTGCAAAATGTCTAAGTCCGGCTGTTCAAGATTCGTCCCGTTTCCCCCACCGAACTCCCTTCCTGTCCAAAATGTGTATGTTTATTTCATTTTTTTTTGTGTTGGTAATACTGAAGAGCTCATGTCGCGCCGCGAATAAAAAAAAATACAAGACACAACCTCTCTCTCTTAACGGAATCGCGCGAGTGGGTCCACGTTTTTCCTTTTTTGCCGTACCTTGAACGCCCTTCTTATTCTTCTTCGTCTTCTTTCTGCAGGCAGTTGAGTTCGGTTGCCCTTGCGTGAAGCACCTGTTCCCTGTAGTGACCACTTCCTATACGACTATGGCACCGCAGCGAGTTTTTCATTCTTTTGAATGGCAATACATACACTCGCGGCTAGCTCGCAGCTCGCCTCATTCTTGCCTTATGACGTACCTACTTACACTACAAATCCACTGATCCACTCTCCCACCAAAGAGGGTTACTCAAAGAGCGTATCACTCCACGAGTGAAATACGCCAAATTCCGCCTTTTCAACATCACGAACCCGAGTGCACCGGCGAATACATGTCCGTAAGCTGACACGATTGACCAAACAATCTGGCTAATACGAGCGCATAGCGCGCAATACGAATTACAATATACGCAGTTTACAGTGCACCGTAAAGTCACACTACAGGACAAATATCAAATTTTCGTTAATAAAAAACCCTTCCACCACAACCAACAGCAATTTCACAAGCAATGCAAAAGTGGGCTTCAAGGGCGAAGATAATGCGACAGAAAAACTTGCGACACTTTCAGGCCTGGAGGGAGGAGAATTGAAGGATCTCCTTCAATTCCACGGTGCCCCCTGCCCCTCACACATCAGACCAATCACACGAGTAACACGGACTCATATCTTATACCCGACAGCGGGGACAGCAACAAGCAGGTTCTCAGCGTTGTGTGACAATGTTATCACCCTCTCTCACACTCTTTGGCCAACCATGCTACGATAGATACGTTCGTGTAACGTTTCTTCTTTCCCCCATATCATATAACGTTGGTCTCTACCATCAATACAAACATCTCAAAATTTGAAGGAAAAATATATATATATCGTGTCCCAGTTTTCTCTTGCACGGTGGTGCTTGACGGTGAAGAGTGTGATGGGGGCCGACGTACAGTATACTTCAAGAATATGGCAATACCCTTCCACACCGACCAAATAAAAATCGTTTGTCAACAAGGATCACACGCTCTGAATCCTCAATTTATATTCTAGAGGTTGTGGGTGTGAAGGTATGGGGTGGTGAAAATGGAGGGTGATGTGACAAGTGCTCGTTTTTTCTCTCGCTCTTTCTCGCTCGAGTTAGAGTGAGTGAATATTTATGCTGGTTGTAGAGAATTTCAGAGATGAAAGTGTTATACGGAGCTTATACTATGGTATATAGAACCGTATAGGTGTCTTTGGAATGAGTGCGTTTCTTTTTTCTCGTGCATTTAAAGCTGGCATCATCAGTGGGACATCCTAATTTACTGACGCACATAAAAATCACCCGGCACCCCTCAAAAATTGGAATTTTCCCATTTTTTATGACCCATAATGATGCAATTATCTCATCGGCAGGCTAACCTATAAACAGAACAAGAAAAATCCTAGTATTTATGGTACCTCCCCCCGCACCTGAGTAAAAAAAAACGCCCGGCACCCCGCAAAAAAAAGAATTTTTCGGTATTTTCCTACACACGCAGAATCCATTACCCAATAGGAAGGAACGTACTGAGAAATAAGTCAGAAAATCCTAGTACTTATGGTACCTCCCCACCCACACAAGTCGGAAAATGTCAAACAAAACGCCCGGCACCCCAAAAAAAAAACATATTTTTCGGTATTTTCCAACACACGCAGAATCCATTACCCAATAGGCAGGAACGTACTGAGAAATAAGTCAGAAAATCCTAGTACTTATGGTACCTCCCCCCCCCAGCTAAGTCGGAAAATGTCAAACAAAACGCCCGTCACCCCGAAAAAAAAACATTTTTTTTTGGTATTTTCCTACACATGCGTTGACTACTACCTAACCGGCGAAATCATACATAAAGGAAAAAGTTGGATAATCCCAGTACCTGCGGTACCTTCCCTGCACTTATGTCGGAAAATCTCAAGCCTGGCGCCCCGGGAAAAATATTTTTTTTTGGGAGTTTTCCTTTACGCATTTAAATTAGGTTATAATGAGCAAAAAGATTCAAGAGGAAGGAGGATATAGCTTGGATGTATTTTTTTAGAAATGCCGAGTACGAATTACGTCAGCTATTTTATTATTATTATTTTTTTTTCTCTCTCGTTTCCACACCACCCAAGAGGTAGAGAGCCCATGGTGAAGAGGAAAACAGCGTGTTTTCTGCTGGCTGAGTTCCCTTCCACATACTCGGTGCGTTTTTTTTATAGTGGTATCCCCAATAGGCCTAGTCCACTTTGTACCATTCGGATTCTTCCCGACTTGTAGTCCGGCTCCCATAGCGACGACTGATCGTTGCCTGTTTATCTTTCATTACGTTTTTGGGGCTAACCGTCTTCCATCGACACCGTGGTGTGAGAAAGAGGCCGGAAGAATCTTTTATTTTTATTGTAATGAAAGTTTTAGTGAGACTTTTTTACACGAGGTAGTTGTTTGATCATTATATAAATTACTTGGAAAAAATTATTTACGTACTTTTACTTTACTTGTTTATTAAACATATTTTATTTTTTATGTAAACTCGTGTATAACAGTCTTTGATGATACCCGACTGTTTCGAACCTACGGAATTGACATCGCATTAGTTTTGAAACATCGGTAACGAATGGTACTGACATTATATTTGTTTGTTTGTTTTTTTTTTCTTTATTGTGGTATAAGTTGGCAGTATTTCTTCAAGAATATTGTTAATAGTTGTAATAACGATAGGTTCTTGCCATTATGTAAGTTTTTATTTATTTTTTTTATTGTATTATTTGTTATGGTCTTCACATGACAATATTATTTATTTAAAATTCACAGGTTATCTTCCCAGTACGCTTCCAGTGCGGTAGAAAGCCATTTCAAGGTATTTTTACTGTTGCTGAACTCTCTTGTTGATTTAAAGTTTACGTTAATTTCGTTTGCTTCAACAATCTTGGAGGTTTTAACTTGATATGACTTAGGAGGAGCAATACCTCTTGATCTCATAAACTCAATCAAATTTGTCAATACTTCGCCTCTATATACATCTAACGAGTTAGAGTAGTGATATTGGGAAATATTGATTGAACGTGAAAGCATTATTTCCACGAACATTATGCAATACATACCACAATCATAGCCGTTTGGCTGCTGAGGGGTGTCGCGTGGAGTGATTAGCGTCCATCCACTACTGTCAAAAGGAAGTGACAAGGATTGGTGGTAGGCAGAGTAAAGCTTCAATACAACTTTCATCGCTTCAGTGGATGTTCCTCCCAAACTGTCTAGGTAAAGAACCAGTTTATGTCGGTGAAATACAATGAGTAGCGTACAGTGAGAATAACGAATTAAAGGGAATATTGCGATGTCATAATGACAAGGAACTCTGTAAGCTAGCACTGAAGCCAAAGCTGCTGGATACTGGTCCTGTAATGCAGCAAGGAGTACGTAACTCTCAACTGGAAAAACAGATACGTTTGTGTTCATCAATCTGTATTTCTCGCACAAAACAGGAAAGTAACAGTCAAGAATTGCGTCGTTCAAGTACATTTCATTATCAATCCTAGACAAATGCAGACAATTCAAATCAGTTTTTCGAATTTGTCTACCGAAAATGAGAAACGACTTATTTTGGTTCAACTGCCAGTCGAAAGTATCGTCACTCACTTTTAGAGTTGGTTTGACGACTCGTTTTTTACTCGGCCGTACGTCTGCTAAAGACTCTGTTTCATCGGTACGTTTACGAGGCACTTCTTTGTAAACTACGTCGGCATCATTCGAGCCAACCATGGTACCTTTATTTGGTGTAGAAACAGCCGTTACTGAGGTAAAAGATAGCAGTGATGAGTCGTTGCCTGATTCGAACGGCGAAACGAATCTTTTTTTCCCCATGATTTTCCCTGGGCCGACAGCGGGAAGCAACAAGGAGATATTGGCGTCAGGGCAGTCATTACTTATTACAGCGTCGTCTGCTGCTTCAACAACCCTTAATTTCGAAGGTCCACCCTTTCGCCCAGATTTGAAACCTTTCCTCTTTTTTACAATAGTAGAAAGTTTCAAGTGTTTCTGTTGCTGTTCGTCAATTCCAATGGACAGTTTAACAGCTGTTAGATGGTGGCAGGACTTCTTGGCACAGCAAGTACACGTTTCTTTAGGAAACAATGTTACGACATATTTGGACGTTGCTTTCGACAAGCCAGACACTATGAAAACTTGTTCCGATGGGACGTGACAAACTTTTCCCTCGGCTAACAACATTTTTGCGACACTGTAATTAGTAAAAGGACGCTCCTCAGTGTCTAGGGGTTTAATTTTGAGCGGACAGTCTTTGTAAAAAATATACGGAATGTCATCTAACCGGATGTGGGCCTGCGGGAATACGGCTTCTTCTGGATTAATTGAGAATGCGTCCTCAAATTCTTCTTTCAAAGAGTAGTTTCCCAAATTGCACATCCCCCTGATCATTTCTTTTTGGTAAAATAGGTCAAGCTGATACACTGACAAAACCAGAACTTGAGCAGGAACTTCTTTTTTCTTCAATAGCCGCTTAAGCACCGCATTAAAACTCTCCGATGCATTATTCGTGATGCCACTGCCTGGTTTGTACACACCAAGGTCTTGCAGCACCCACTTGCCACTCGCTTGGATGTCTGCGTGCAGGTGTTTATCAAAGTAGTTCTTGAAACTCGAACTCCAATGCACTGACATTTTCTCGTATTTGTCATTAAAATGTTCGAGACTATCGCTATCAAGGAGGTCCCAAACGTGGGCAGAATAGGATTTTTCATCCCCCACTTCCGAATTTTTTTGTTTTCGAACCCAATGAGTCACATCCTGTTGAATATGATTCCAGCAATTCACATTCGTGCTGGGGGGTAAGGCTTGTTTTATGGCGTTTCTAATTGCTTGTTCCCTATCAGTGACTATAATTTTTTCTCTCAGGTATGGGCAAGTCTGACCCAGAAATGAAAAAAAAGTGGTGTGCACGGTGGTAAATTTATGGTGGTGAATCACATAGAAAATCGGAATCACCGGATTATTTGCAAATATAGGGCACGTCACAACCAAAATTGACACATAAAAGTCTCCCAATTCAAATGTCGTATCATAAAACAATACACAATCATCAAACCGCGCGAACGTGCTTAACTTGTCCCGCATCTCGTTGCTGGAACAAACAACTATGAAATCAGGGCCCAACTGATATAAACAAATAAATAAATCCAATTCGTACTGCAGGATAGCAAGTGCACGCATGTCATCATTACTGACTAAGCGTCTCTCCCTTTCCAACGCGATCGTATTTTGCACCTGCTTCCTGTCTCTCGGTTGCAAAACAGGAATATGTGAAAGGCTAGTGTCCTCTTGTTGCAATTTTTTGTACACTTCATTTGCAGTTGAACGCAAGTCATTTTTTTGTTGTGCAAGAACGGATTTAGCAGTGGTTACGTGCTTTTTCTTTAGATTATACTTCCTATTGCCGTGTGGCAAATGAAGCATTCCGTCCAAAGACCCGACGTAATGCACGAGAGTTGGACCAGTTGACATTGCATCGCTACGCCTATACGCCCTTTTATCGAAACATGCACCCTTGTGACCGCGGTAATAATAGCAAGTTACCCGGGGGGCTGACTGGGGCATATGCCTTCGGCCCTTATCAACCCAACGATACTGATCGGCTTTCCAATCTTCAGGTTTACCTGGGTTGTAGTACAGATACATTTCTCCAGGTTTGGGTCTAACAGGGGGAATGTCCGTAACAAACGAACAAGTCTCAGGGCACTTCAAAAAGCTCTCGTACTCTTCGAGAGAAAGCCAACAATTTTTAATTGCGAATGGCTTGACTTCTCGGGACATTTTTAATTACTTAGCACGCTAAGGGGGGTGCTAGAGAAGCTTAATAGTTCTGAAATTATTGTAAAAATAAAATAGATTTCTTGTCTTTAAGACGAATGAACCAGCAAAAAGCCCTACAATGTTCAATAACGCAAAAAATTAAAAACAAACAAAACAAAATACTACTTGCGATTGTAAGACACGTCCACTCGTCACGAAAAGCCAGAACCCGAACTGAAAGAAAGATGAAAGGAGTATTCCCCGCTCCAAAACCACCCACCTATGACAGAGGGATTAATTCGCTAATTCCTAGCGTCAGCACTCATCAAAAAGCAAGGGTACCGAGGAGGGTGCCCCCTCCCAAAACCAAGCGTAGACAGGCTAGCGCCGTAAAAAAGAAAAGGATGCGCTCGAGAATTGTGAAAAGAAAAGCTTCATGATCCCGTTGGAAAAATTTGTTTGTTCCGATACAACCGTAGTAAAGTACCCGAATTTTGGAATAGGTGTGCACAATTATTAGTCCTTGTTAAAATAGTAACGAATATTTTTTAAGCTTTGAGAAATACCGCTTCGAACGTAATAAGGCGTGGCACCCGGCCACCCCCATCAATTTTCCTATCTGTTATTTAAGGGGGCATACTAGTACTATCCCTCGCCAAATAACCCCTAACCGTTTTACGCGCAAAGTATTTGGAATATATCATCTTTTATGGTCTCATATATGCAACCTTATAGTCCTGACCAGAGACTGGGACAGCATAGCCCGAATTTCAATTTTGAGTTTCATCGAATTTTAAATTTACTTTACAAAATTACTTGTGCTTAGTAGACCAATGAGGGTTATAGCAAATAGCAAATAATTATTATGGGGACGGTCTACCCCCCCCCCCCCCACTTTTCATCGTACCATTTACGTCCTAAGTACTTGGATTATTTTATTTGTTATGGTCTCCATTATATGAAACCTTATAGACTAGGGGCAAAGCTAGCAGAGCCTGAAGTTAAATTTTAACTTTCCTCGATTTTAAAATTAAATTTATAAAAATACGACGCCATCTTTGAAATAACCATGACTCGACCAAATTGTAATGGAACTTCCAGGTGTACTTGAACAATAGTACCATTATATTCAAAACAAATTGGTTTTATTGATATTTAGGTTCCATCAGATTGTGGCTCAAGCTCAAAAAGATACTAATAGCCGAGCCGGTCGCCATAAGACTCAGTTGTGAGTAACATCATGAAAAAATGCGAAAATTAACTAATTAATAGAATATTATCGTTATTATTGTCACAGCTTCTACAGGACCGTCCAGAAGATGGTATTTATTTCCGGAATCCCATACCGGCGAGGCCGTGGGCGTCAGGGCGCCCAACAAGATGCGAGGAGGCAAAATAACAACGTGCAAAATAATAATTAAGCGCAAGGTGACTAAATTTACTATAGGTGCCGCAGATTACCCCCTGCCCATCCGTCGGGAGGGGTGGAGAATGACGTCACCAGCAGTCCTTTGCTCCCGATTGCTCACCCTAGAGCAGCAGAGCAAGTTAATTTTGAAATTGAAGTTGATGATTTCTCAAAAATCACAACCCAATAACAATTAATAATGTACTGGGTCCAGCGCAAAGGCGGTTGGGACTGCTCGTGACGTAGGTGAAGGACAGCAATGGCCGAAGATCTGCGGCACCTATAGAAAGTTTAGTCACCTTGAATTAAGCGTGACAAATGTAAAAAAATAAAAATATTTTAAGTGTTGCTCCGTTACCAAGACTAAATATTTTTTCTACTTCCACATAATACCCTATGAAATTTCCTAACAAGGAAATATCGACCAAAAACGCTGGCTTAGAGAACTTATAGTTACACACAGATACCGAAGGTACTAGGATTTTCTGACTTATTTCTCAGTACATTCCTGCCTATTGGGTAATGGACTCTGCGTGTGTAGGAAAATACCGAAAAAAATTTTTTTTTCTGGGTGCCGGGCGTTTTGTTTGACATTTTCCGACTTGGGAGCGGGAGGAGGTACCATAAGTACTAGGATTTTCTGACTTATTTCTCAGTACGTTCCTGCCTATTGGGTGATGGATTCTGCGTGTGTAGGAAAATACCGAAAAATATGTTTTTTTTTCGGGGTGCCGGGCGTTTTGTTGAACATTTTCCGACTTGGGTGCGGGGGGAGGTACCATAAGTACTAGGATTTTCTGACTTATTTCTCAGTACGTTCCTGCCTATTGGGTAATGGATTCTGCGTGTGTGGGAAAATACCGAAAAATATGTTTTTTTTCGGGGTGCCGGGCGTTTTTTTGACATTTTCCGACTTGGGTACGGGGGGAGGAACCATAAGTACTAGGATTTTCTGACTTATTTCTCAGTACGTTTCTGCCTATTGGGTGATGGATTCTGCGAGTGTAGGAAAATACCGAAAAATATGTTTTTTTTCGGGGTGCCGGGCGTTTTGTTTGACATTTTCCGACTTGGGTGCGGGGGGAGGTACGATAAGTACTAGGATTTTCTGACTTATTTCTCTGTACGTTCCTGCCTATTGGGTAATGGATTCTGCGTGTGTAGGAAAATACCGAAAAATATGTTTTTTTTCGGGGTGCCGGGCGTTTTGTTTGACATTTTCTGACTTGTGTGCGGGGGGAGGTACCATAAGTACTAGGATTTTCTGACTTATTTCTCAGTACGTTCCTGCCTATTGGGTAATGGATTCCGCGTGTGTAGGAAAATACCGAAAAATATGTTTTTTTTCGGGGTGCCGGGCGTTTTGTTTGACATTTTCTGACTTGGGTGCGGGGGGAGGTACCATATGTACTAGGATTTTCTGACTTTTCTCAGTACGTTCCTGCCTATTGGGTGATGGATTCTGCGTGTGTAGGAAAATACCGAAAAATATGGTTTTTTTCGGGGTGCCGGGCGTTTTGTTTGACATTTTCCGACTTGGGTGCGGGGGGAGGTACCATAAGTACTAGGATTTTCTGACTTATTTCTCAGTACGTTCCTGCCTATTGGGTAATGGATTCTGCGTGTGTAGGAAAATACCGAAAAATTCTTTTTTTTGCGGGGTGCCGGGCGTTTTTTTTTACTTAGGTGCGGGGGGAGGTACCATAAATACTAGGATTTTTCTTGTTCTGTTTATAGTTTAGCCTGCCGATGATGTAATTGCATCATTATGGGTCATAAAAAATGGGAAAATTCCAATTTTTGAGGGGTGCCGGGTGATTTTTATGTGCGTCAGTAAATTAGGATGTCCCATCATCAGTGCAGGACGACAGTCGCAGGGGTATGGCAGCGCAGTGGCGGACCTACACACCTTTATCCAGGGCCCGGGGCGGAAAACTCGATGGGGCCGCTTAGTCTCCGAATAAACAAGCAATGTAATGTTTACATGTTGTTGTTGCAATGTTCTAATATTATGGGGTTTCCTCAATTTTAGCCACCAGAAACAGCGAATTGTTGTTATTTCTATTAGCACGCTCACCTAATATTGAAAAAATCAGTGGTTTCTCAATACAACTTCGTGACTAAACTTTGCTACTAACTGAAATTTTTGGTTTGAAAGCGTTGTTTCGCGGCTAATATTGAAAAAAACGGCTAATTTGCGAATAAATTAGTGGATAAAGCGTAGAAAAACGCTAATAAACAGCTAAATTGACAAAATATCACTAATTCACGGTTGAAATTAAGGAAAACGCCAATTCGCTGGCACAATCAGGAACAACGTTAAATCACTCAAATTAAGAAAATTTCTAATAAACAGCTGAAATTGACAAAAAAAAAGCACTCATTCAGGGCTGAAATTAAGTAAAACGCCAACTATTGGCGGCTAAAGCAAATGGAATGTGAAATTGTGACTAAAATCGAGATTTATCGCTAATTCACTGCTATAATATTGAGAAAAAGCTGCGATGAGAATCACTCAGCAGGTTGGTCGCGACTAAAATTAAGCGCTAATTCACGGCTATCATTTTAGAAAATATCATAATTCACGGAGAGTTTGAGAAAAACCTCGAAATTCATGGCTGAAATGGAAAAAATTCGTAAAACCGGCTGAGGTTGTCAAAAAGCAAGCATTCGCAGTTAAAATTAAATGAAAAATCAATTTGAGAAAAGTCGTTGATTTCCCGAGGCCAAAAATTGAATAAAAGTGGTAGGTACTTCGTGGCTGAAACTAGGACAATAAATTGCTGCTAAAATTGAAAAAAAAAACGCTAATTAAAATTAGGATAAAACGCTCACTCGTACCGAAAATTGATAAAAACGCTAATTCGCGGATTAAAAAGAGAGAATTCGTGAATTCACTGCTAAAATGGAGTTAAAGCGGTGATTTTCGCCCAAAGTTGAGAAATAATTCGTGATTTTAACTGAGAAAAATATTTTCACTTCCCGGTAATAATTGAGATAAGCGTTCATTTGCAGCTATAATAGAGTAAAAGCGTAATTCCCGCCTACAGTTGACAAGAGGCACTTATTTTCAGCTTAAAATGGTGAAAAACAATAATTTTCGCGGATCAACATGAAAAAATCTGCGAATTCACGGCTAAAATGGAGTCGAAACTGGACCGAAAAAAGACCCACTCACCCTCGCCCTTTAAACTGTCAATTTCGTCCCAGGAACTGACATACTTGTGACTTGGAAACTTTTTCCTATTTCCTCACAGGCGCGGATCCAGAGTCGTCTTAAGGAGGGAGCCATGACTCCGATCGGCCCCAAAATGATGAAACATTTTTAAAAATTGATAAAACCACGTATTTTGAGGTTTATCGACATAGGGAATTCACAATGCCCCACTCAAAAATCGCAATTTCATCATAAAATTGACTATTCCCTTATGAAACTGACGATTTACTTATTAAATTGACGCTTTTAAAACTGAAAATTTTCTCATAAAATCAACCATTAGTTCATAAGCTTAAGAATTGCCGTAAAATTCCAAGTTTTCTTATGAAACAGACAATTCCTTCTGAAAGACAATTTCTTCGTGAAACTGACAAGTTTTTTCATGAAATTGACAATTTCAATACACATAAAATTTCCCTTGCTGAGGCGTTTTGTATAAAATTTCCCCATTGACGTGGCCTTACAACTGGCGATTCGCGTGAGTGTTTTCCCAAATGTTGCGTTTTTGCCCCACAGCGGGGCATTCTGTGTAAATTCCTCATTGAATGCGAAAATTCGTGTAAATACTGCCTATAGAATGTGCAGTTTTGCAGGATTTTGACCTTAATGATCATCCAAATGAGGCATTACGCTTAAATATTGGCCTGGATATTACGTTTCGCTCTGAAATGAGGAATTTTTCATGCTAATGACGCCTTCATTATTACGTTCTATGTGAATTATTGGCTATTTTCGGGTCCAAATGGATAATTTACTCATGATAGCAACACCATTTTTTATGCAATTGACTATTCCTCATACAATTTGCGAGTTACGCGTGAGTGTTTCCCCCGATGCTTTTGCGTTTTGTCAACAAAATGGGGCATTTCGCGTAAATTTTAACCTTGGCAAAGCATATCGCGCATCAATTTCTCGGATTTTGCTCACTAAAAAAGCACCTTCCGGGACTTTCATTGCTGGATATAACCACTTATTTCGCTGCAATTCAGAGACCGATCTTCATTGAGCCACCTGGTGAAATTGGTTTTCACCGGGCGTTTGAGGTTTGAGTTACAGGGAGGGAAATACATACGTTTCACAACGAGAGAGGAAAGTGGAACTTCACCCGACTTGTTGACGATCGCTTACGACAGCTCACCGGCAAAGTTTCACTTTCCTCTCTCGTTGTCAAATGTTCTATTACCGGCGACAAAATTCCCAAAATCGGTTGTTCAGTGAGCTGAATCCGAGAAATTTATTTTACGGTGAACCAGATTCGGGAAAACGGTCTTCTCCTGCGAGAAAAATCCGCGAAATTTGGTTTCTTGGAGAGCGAAATTCGATAAATTGTTTTTTGGTGAGTCAACCCTGAAAAAATGGTTTTACAGTGCGGAAAAATCAGCAAATTCGGTCACTGAATTGAAGCTGCACTCCGAAATTTGTCTGTCGTCGATAACTAAATAAGTGATATTTATTTTTTAGTGAACTCAACAAGTGAAAATATCCACAAAATCGATTTTTGGAGAGGAGGTTTTTTAGAGGACAGAATCAAGAAAGAGGCTTTTGAATTAAGCCACTCCGCGTTTGGTTTTTAGCACAAAAGAAACACGAAATTGGTATTTTATTGGACGAATAATCCGAAAAGGTAAAAATTGGTAAATTGCTGTGCCAGGACCTGCAAACATTTTCGCTATACAAAATGTGGCGATCCTGACGAATTTTAACTGTATTGGTGGTATCTGGGAGTGGTCAGCTGCCCCACTAAGTCTGCGCTTTAAAGTCTAGATGAGGGTAACTGACCACCTCTGCCAACCACAAAAAAGGTCCAACCACAGCAAAGCTCTAACCATAGAAATCATCTCAAACCATCACTGTGAGCCTCCAACCTATTCAATGTTTTGGGGTTTCTCCACACGAGGAATCCGAAAATTGAGACAAATTTTCGATAGTAAGATTCAATGAAAGGGCTCTCACTGTGATGATCACCGTTTTTAACCCAGATTATCCTAGCGTCTAGCGGAAGGACGGCATACATTGCGCGCCATTTTAGCTATGCCTAGGCACTGTATTAACGATGCATGGTATCGATGCTTAAAGCCCGCCTGTACAAGTTGATAGTGGTTTTGTATCTCCAGCAGTTAGTATGACCGTTTAAAAAGCGTCGAAAAGTGAGCGTTTGTTCAACATGGCTGAGGCTGCTAATCTAATTATGGACGGGTAAGTAAATACCAGTTTATACTATTTCGAGTGCGGTTTTTTCCATGTCAACATACTCTGTACTGTTGAAAGAATGCCAGGACGTATTTATTTAGCATTTATTTTATGATTCATAGGTATCACAGCCTCACAAAACTGTGAGTCCTTACAGAAGGACGTTAGGAGAATACGCTGCAATTGCATCAGAATGTGCTTTGATATGTTTACGCACTCTTGTTGTTTTTTATACTCGTATGGCTCGTTATGATAACGTTGTTTGAATATTTTGTAGGCGCCGGCTCACTCTCAAAGAGCTAGTCGATTTTTTGGAAACAGTCGATGAAAATGAAATCCCGGCCGCAGGAATAGATGTGGCAATGATGCCTTCATCAAATGCAACGGAGGATGTTACTGACGACGATTCCGGTGGTGAGGAAAATCCCGTGGTTGACAATTTGCCAGCGAGTCAATTAACAAATGAGGCTGAAGTCAGAAGGTTCCGTATTAGTTTCGCTGATCGGTCAACACGTCAATGATTCATGCCGAGATGAACTATCCTCTTCTGCCCCCCCCCCTCCAAAAAAGAAACTCAAAGCCGCAAAAAAAAAAAAAAAAAAATTGAAAGCTTGATCAACTGGTGGCGTTCAATTGGTCCAACACTGAACTGCCGACTATCAACGAGGAGTGGCCGCTCAAATTATCGTGTGGAGAAGAGCTAAAAACTCCTTTGGAATTTTTTAGAAAATTTTTTCTATAGCGGTGATGAAGCTTATCCTAACTTATGCGAACCAATATGCGGCCAAAAAAAATCGTAAGGGTGACTGTTCTGAAGATGAGATGATGGCGTTTCTTGGAGTTCTTCTTCTAAGTGGCTATGTATGCTACCCAAGGAGAGCTATGTACTGGCAGAAAACTCCGGATACCCAAAATGCGCTAGTCTCCAGCACCATATCAAGAGATCGATTCGATTTCATCATGGCAATTTACATGTATGTGATAACGACAAACTAGATAAGTCCGACAGATTTGCCAAAATCCGGCCATTACTTTCGATGTTGAACGAACGATTTCAAGACCACCTACCCCACGAGAGAAATCATTCAGTGGACGAGTCAATGGTGCCGTATTTTGGAAAGCATTATCCGAGGTATACAGTCACGTTAATTATTTTCACCCAATCATGGGCGTAGTTGAGTCAGCAGCTTTCAATATATTTTTTTAGCTACTTTCACTGCAAAATTTTTTTTCCAGTCACTTGTTCCATGACCCAGTACCGAAACTTATGGCTCCACTATGCTCATCGTATAACGCATGTTCAATCATACATGTGGATAATGTATCTTACATTGCAGGCAAACCTATACGTTACGGCTACAAATTTTGGAGTGGCTGCACCAGTGGAGAATACGTCGCATGGCTCGAGCCGAACCAGGGTGCGGGAACTCTTTCAAAAAATTACGAAGAAATGCGTATGGGATATGGCGTGATCATGTCCTACGCGGATCGCCTAGAGCCGGGGCTACCATACCGATTATTTTTCGATAACCTATTCACGAGTAAAGATCTCTTAACTGATCTTCATCGTCGCCGGATCCTTGCGACAGGAACTGTCAGGCAGAACCGCTTAGGGAAAAATGTCCCACTTTGCCCGGTGGAAGAAATGAAAAAGAAACCTAGAGGGTCGTTCGAAGTAATTTCGGACACGATGAAATGTAAGTAGGTACATTGATAGCAGCTAGTTTTTTTTCTACTGAAGTTAAAAACTAACTTTTGAAAATGCAAATAGGTCTCTCAATCGTTCAATGGAACGACAACAATATAGTGACGGTCGCCACCAATTTCGACACGGTGAGTCCCCTGCATCCCGTCAAGAGGTTTTCAAGGGAAGAAAAAAGAAGAAAAACAATTCATCAGCCTCGACTCATTCATGAATATAATCAATTCATGGGCGGCGTCAATCGAGCAGATCAGAATACCGAGTTATACCGAGTCTCGATCAGGGGGAAAAAGTGGTATTTCCCTCTGCTAGCTCGTCTCGTTGACGTGGCGGAACAAAATGCATGGCAGCTCCATCAGGCGGAAAGGAGGCAAATTGGACCATCTGGCATTTCGACGTCGGCTTGCCACCAATATCCTCGAAACTTATGGATCTTCTAAGCCAAATCGAGGACGTCCATCAAAAGACGTGAAAATGGACTCTAGGTACGATAGGCTAGACCATTTGGTAGCAAGCCTTTCTCTTGATGAAAAA